>JAZGLO010006091.1:467500-482500 GCA_036873155.1 Biomphalaria sudanica
AACAAAACCAAAAACAGATATAAAAATAAATTTAAAAAAACGCTAATATTCTCTTTACATGTATTGCCTTACATATTATATTTACTAAGGGAGATAAGTAGGAAAGGGATGTAAGCGAGCTGTGAAGTTAGTCACTAGCTGCGTCCATCATTTGCTCTACACTACCACCCTTCAAGACATGACATAAAATGTGGCAGGTCCTTAGCTCTAGTCTGTGATAGTTCTGCTTTTCAAATATAATAATGTTGTCGCAATGATCGCAGATGGAAGTGGGAAGTCCATGATGGGATTCTCATTCGTCGGCGCAGCATCTGTGAGGCAAGTAAAATATAAAAATATTACTTTAAAAAAAAAATGTATATTTAATGAAATTGCATTAATCGTTTCCAATTAATCAAGTAAGCGTCCTTGTAATCACAGCAAATTTCCATGAGGATCAATAAAGCAGTCCAACAAACCGCACGACCAGGCATCTGATGAACCTCATCACATCTAAAAGAGCTTACGACTAGAAATGTGTGCTCGTTATAACGCGCATGAATACACTGAAAAAAAATCTCAATTTCATCCAAGTTATTTTTTTTATTTTTTTTTTTAAACAAAAATTATAATCTCAATACTCACTTCTTCAAAAAAAAAAATTGTTTCTATTTTTTGTTTAAGTTCGCTACTTATATAATATGCCTTTATGTAGCTTTTTTTTTTTTTACTTAGGTCCGTATCTGTTGTGTAAATGGGTCCCCTGGTCATATATAATAGCCACTGGTGTAAATAGTTTAAGTCTTCACAAGTCCTGTCAAATAAATCACCCTTAAGTGTGTCTAACTCGTCCTCAACGTAATGATAGCCAAGTCACTAAAGATAGTAATGTTGTGTGATCAATTCAAGTCAAGCTGACAACAAACACATTCAAGTCCAGATACTACATTTATCTCCCTTGCTTTAAACCAAAACAATCTCACATACTTACTCGTCATCTCATTGTAACTCCGGAGTCCTAGACAAAAGGAAATTATTTGATTAAAAGTTTTTATTTGTTAACTACGAGCGTCAGTTATGAAAAAGTCGGGATTTAACTCTATGTTTATTTTGGATTGCTATAAAATAGCTGAATTTCGAGTTACAAATGCTATGTAACTACTTTTGGAGGGGGACTGAAGACGGCTAAAACATAACAAGTAGATTTACAAAAGCCATTTTATAAACACATTGCGTCTACATAACCCCCAAAATAAATTTCAACCCAGTGCTACAATCATTGCTAGCATTAAACATACTTGTCTGTAGAACGTAGAATACATAGATAGCATCAGCTATGAACTAGTATTATTATTATTATTATAAAAGAGCGAGTTTTCATTCTCTGGCGAAGCCAGGGTCGAGTTTCGTTAAAGGGAAACAAAATTCATCCTAGTCCCTTTATCAGTTTCCACCGAGGAATTTTCTGGTGATGTGGCAGGTCTGCAGAAGTATCGCCCTCTGACAGGCAACGAGAATGTTCCTAGGAATGCCAAGGGCCTTGAAGGTATCTGTGAGGTCAGTTGTTACTATTCCCTCGGTTGATATGACAATGGGGTATATTGTTATTTTAGATAATTTCCAGAAACGCTTAATCTCCAAGCCAAGGTTCCCATATTTTCGTTGTTTTTCCAGCTCAGTTTTTTTTTAAATTATGAGATAGTGGTACGGCGATGTCAATAATGGTAGCGGCCTTTTCTTTTTTATCGATGAGCAGCAGATCAGGGCGATTAAAATCTACCGTTTTGTCAGTCAAAATAGGCCTATCCCAGTACAGTAGATGATCTGTAGACTCGAGAACCTCTTGTGGTGAGTATTTATAATATGGAGGAGTATCCTTACCGATCAAATAGTGTGTCAAAGCCAAGTGCTGGTGTATTAGCTTTGCAACTTGGTTATGGCGACCTAGGTAGGCAGATTCCGATAGGGCTGAACATCCTGCCATTATGTGTTCAATTGACTCACCCACATTTCCACATTTTCGGCATTTGTCAACAATATTGAGTTTTAGGATATGTTTCTCGTAATTTTTTGTTCTAATTACTCTGTCCTGTATTGCTGTGACAAAGCCTTCAGTTTCAGGGTAAAGATGACCTGCTTTTAGCTAAGGAAGCAGCCTTGTCAATGTTGTCCCCATGTAATAAAGTCGAGAATTTTCCGTGGAGTGTTTTTTCTTCCCATTGGCGAATCTCATGCCCGACGTCGTCCAAACCGACAATAACATCAACATTGTTTAGGTTCAGTGGGGTTGCATCATAGTCATATTTGCGTAGGAAGGAAACTAGTTCATTACTGGAGGCGTGCAGTTTTGATCATATTTTGGAAACTTGCGTCTTACACAGTTTGAAGATGTTCTGCAATCCATGGCCTCCATCCTTCCGGGGCAGGTATAGCCTTATGGTGGAGGACTTGGGCGTAAACATCGGAATTTGGTTAATAGTTTCCTCGTGAGTCTGTCAATGTCATGTAGGTCGGTATCAGTCCATTTGATGACACCGAACGTGTAGAGGAGTACTGGGACGGCCCAGCTATTTATTGCCGTGATGAGATTACTGCCAGGGTTGCTTGTATTTGCCAAGAAAGTCCTCTTTTAATTTTTTATGGTTTATTCCAAGATATTTATAAAGGGAGGTAGAGTTCACTTCTTCGATGCCTTCAAATGCAATGTTGGTGTTGGCTGCCTTGCCCTTTTTTAGGCTTATGATAATACACTTATCCAAGCCAAAAGACATGCAGATATCGTCACTGAAGCGTTTTACTGTTTTAATTAAGGTGTGTAACTTTTGCTCGTTCTCTGCAATCCTTTAAATCATCCATGTATAACATGGTGATGACACAGACTTTGTACATTTAGTGTCAACTCTAAAACCGTTTGTAGTGCCATGAAGTAATTTAGATTATTATTATTATTATAGCTTTTATATACCGCTACTTTCATGCTCATAGCATGCTCAGATCGATTTGGTCCAATCTCATTTGTGGACCAGTTGGGGGGGGGGGGACAAAGGGGTATCTAGGAGTTGGTTTTCCGTGCTGCCCTTAGGCGCTCAGTAAACGCAACTCTGCCCGAGTCGTGTGTCGAACCTCGAGCCCCCTTCTTGGTAGCCAAGACAAGCCAAGTTCAAGCACACTTAGCCTCTCGACCACACTTCCCAACTAGCCCATTATTTATTTTAGTCTAGAGATACTTGAGACCAACTTTAGGTTATTGATAGTGAACGCGCAATTGTGACGACACTTATCCAAAGCGAGACCGTAATTCACATTAAACTGACAGTTTAGGCTAGGCTTTCATAGAGGTAACATCGTACATGATAGTGACTGAGACTAGATTGCTCCCGTTGTGAATTAAACAGTTATAGTTCATACGCCTGTTGGTTGTTCACTCTATGGAGTGGTGTTATTTATCTGCATGTCTGTAGCCACCGTTAGATTGTCTAGATTGTCTAAGAGCTGAGCGGAAGGCTCTTCGACTGAGACTAGATTGCTCCCGTTGTGAATTAAACAGTTATAGTTCATACGCCTGTTGGTTGTTCACTCTATGGAGTGGTGTTATTTATCTGCATGTCTGTAGCCACCGTTAGATTGTCTAGATTGTCTAAGAGCTGAGCGGAAGGCTCTTCGAGCACTAAGTTTGAAAAAAAACACCTGTTTGAGCGTCAAACAGTAAAAAAAAAACAAACTGTATGAACACAGTTCTATCTGGAAGAGACCCAAGTCAATGCCTATGTAAAGCATTACTATTTTCGATGCATCTGGCCCCCAACGCATGGGCCAGACATGGCCGAAGGCCGAGTGCACCGGGAACCTCCGCCATTTTCCTATGATGTACCAAGCTAACCGTGGAGGGCTCACCATTAGTGTAACTGCCCCTTGAGGAACGGCGCATGGATTATTGGGCTCGCCAGTACTTTGACTAATTTGACGCGTACAGAATCACACAACCTATTTGCTAAACAGTACAAATTATACAGACACAGATGAGACACTCTACATTAGTCACTGGTCAATTTCCTACCATCTTGACTAACGAGGACTGTAAAGTGGACTGACGACTCCTCCCCGTTGTTGTCGACCACACAGTAGTACGTAATATTCAACGTCGTTTTGATCCTGAAGATGAGATTCTTGCTGTAAAAATAGGTCGAGCAGTTGTCAGAGTCTGTTGTTAAGCTGGCCTGGCCCTTGGGATACGCGTAATTCTGTCCAAGGACGTCGTCCAAGGATCGCCCCTCATCTATCTTCCATTGGTGCTTAAGATATTTCGGTCCCTGGAAATATCAACAACAAAGCTGTGCGTCATAAAAAAGGGAAATTTCACTAATCGTATTAAAACAACAACATTAAGTTCCCCTTTCAGACATTGTGGTCAATAGGGCAGATAATGTAAAGGAACCATGGGCGTAGCTAGGAATTTTCCATCATTCAGGGGGCTCGACGTCTTTGCACACTAAATAGCGCTAAGCAAAACAATTTGCAAAAATAGTTTAATCGAACAGATTAATTATTGTTGATCTAGATCTATTACAAATTTGATAACATGACTGACTCAAACTAGTTGGGACAAGACAAAAAGGGGAAATTAATTTAAACGTGATTTCAAGGCTGGCCATTTGTAACAAGGGACCATGAGCGTAGCTTGGAATTGTTCATTATGTTGACGTCTTTGGGGGCCCTACATTTTGCGTAATATTTCATATTTAATGTAAAAAAAAACTAATTTGGTGCCTTATGTGGGGGCTCGGGTGGATTTTCAAATTCTCTTTCCCCCCCCCCCCACTCTAGCTACACCACTGCAAGGGACCTAAATTATGATTTTAAAATAGCTTCAAAAGTAAATTGACTTACCCTATATCTACATTCCATAGTGACAGTATCGCCAAAGTGACTTAATGAAGCATAAGGAAAAAAGTTACTCTTGGGTGTAACAATCAGATCATTGAGGAGAAATGGTTCTGTACATTTAATAAAGAACTCATATAGTTTATATTTAGGCCTACTCCCGCACACGTTAAATATTTTATATTTTGAATACACATTTATCTTAGTGTGTTTTGTATGACATGCCCTAATGAATGTGCTGATTTTTTTCAGGGCATAACTATAGTTAGAGTTTGAAAATGATATCAATGATACTGTCTACAGTTTTTCATAAAGATAGATAGATAGATAGATAGATAGATAGATAGATAGATAGATAGATAGATAGATAGATAGATAGATAGATAGATAGATACGTAGATGGATAGATATATAGAGATAGATAAATAGATTTATAGATGCTAGAGACACAAATAGATAGCTAGATAAATATATATTGTTAGGCACCTAGTTTATATTATTAGTTAGAAGACGTACATTGAACGGGACTAGTGACGCTTGGGATATTTTGGGTTAGAGACTGGAAAATCAGTTAACGATAGGATTCTCTAGAGCAGGGGTTCTGAACTTGTGGGTCGCGACGCCCTGATTGACGATTTGCCAGGGTCGCCTAAGACCATCGATAAATATATTGTTTCTGTCAATTTTTCTATTGCTGTGTATGTGTGGGTGGGGGTCGAGGAAGAGCGAGGAGCTGTAAAAAGGGGTCGCCGAGCTTAAAAGGTTGAGAACCGCTGCTCTAGAGGGTAATGACGTGTTTTATTTGACAGAGACTTTGACTGTGGCCTTTTTCTTGCACTAACGTTATATTTATTGTTCGGCAGTGTTGACCACATCTTGTCACTAGTTCAATAGATGTTTGTTGTTTTGTGCTATTGGTCAACTGCATTGACTACGCCCGAACAAGAAACCCAAACACTGCTGAGTAATTGTCATCATTTTGACAACCGTCTACAGTTTGACTACAATACAGATTAAACATCCATCATAATATATAGATAGCTAGATAGATCAGTGGCGTAGCTAGGATGGGGGGATGAGGGGGCCCTAAATGAGTGGGGTTTTTTTACATTAAAAATAAAATATTACAAAAAAATGCAGGGGCCCCAAAAGAGATCAAGCCCCTGGGCCCCCAAGCGATAGAAAAATTCCTAGCTCCGCCCTTGAGATAGATAAATAGATAGCTAGATAGATAGATACGTAGATGGATAGATATATAGAAATAGATAGCTATATAGATAAATAGATAGATAGATAGATACATACATACATACATACATACGTACATGTGTACATATGTCCATGCATTCATACATACATACACAGATAGTTACATAGAAATTATGAAGCATTTTATAGGTAGTGGAGTGCATACATAAATATATATATATATATATATATATATATATATATATATATATATATATATATATATAATATATATATATATATATATATATATATATATATATATAATAAATATATATATATATATATAGTGCATTTAAATCTCTGTGCTTTAAGTTACCTTTAGCTATGAGTTTATAAACGTTGCTGAATTCATATGTTGTGGAGCCTTGTACAAGTCTGGCACATCGATACTCCCCAGCGTCTTCGCACCCTGCGTCGCTCACTGTCAAGGTTATCCCTAAGGCGGAGGAAGTGTCGTGTTCTGGGAAAGTCTGGTCGAAAAAGACTTTCCATTTCCTCCCGACTGGTATAAACTGTCAAATAAATATGTTTCAGCGTTGAGATCCTTGTCTTAACACGTAAGGCTCTCCCAAATATACTCTTTATACTTTATGTTCTTTCCCGGTGGTTGTTTATTTCAAGTGGTATTTCAACTTAACAAATAAGGGCGACCTGAATTATTACTGAAAAAAATTCTTGAAAAAGCTTCGTGCTACAAAAAAATTTGGTCATAATAACAATAATAGAAGAATGTTGATTCAACGTGTAATGAGATATAGTTTTCCAGTGCAGACGTGACTTCAAATAAGAAGATGATTAAGTCCTACGCGTTTTTCTAGGTTAATCTAGTCATGCATGTTAATTACTTACTTAAACTCTACCAAGTCGTTGGTTTTCCTGCCTGATTCAGGCAACCCATACCTTGCTCTAGGGAATAATGAGTATTTGTACATATTGGTCTAAGAATATGGAATGACATTCATGCTTTTGTCTTTGTGTCTTTCTGAGTATTTTATTAGATTTGGTTTTTGTATTTGAAGATTATAATTCAGTGTTTTATGAATAATTTCTAATATACTTTTAAGTCTTCTGTACTTCTCTTTTAAATTGCGGAGCTTTTTTACAATGAGTATAACAAAATCATGGATTAACAATGCTAGGGTTTAGAGGCTAAAGTACCACTCGCGTCTAAAAGGGTTAAGGCTTTCTAAATTTATAGCTTTTTTCTAAAGGTGTTACTCTAGTCAAATGTGAATATTCGTTTGCTATGAGTCTCACTGCTCTATTTCGTGCCTGTTCTAGTTTCTTAATGTGTTTTCTTGAGTTGAGGGGGTCCCAAACAGTGGATGCATATTCTATTATTTGCTTAACCAAGGTTAAATAACATTTAGATTTTATGTCCTTATTTGAATTGTAAAAGAAATCTTTACGGCTAATATTGAAGTCATGTCTCACTCACCGAGTTAGGATTTTTCGATGGATTTCTAGCAAGGGTTCTAAAACTGTCATTAGAGCCCAGGTCTCTGTACTGTAGCTCCAAGCTTACGATAACCTTATTGGGGCTAGAGGCGAACATGTTTTTGTCACAGTGGGCGGTGAAACTGTTCCCGGGGCCGACACTGTGTATGTTCACAATCAAAGGAGCTGCACTTAGACAAAGAGAATAATGTATTAGCCTACCCAATTTCCCTATACACCGTGTCATGGTGCATCTATAATCTATATTAACTCTTTCTCTCCTAACCGACGATACCAACGTTGATTTCATCAGAATATGGTAAAAAATTAGGGAGAGAAAGAGTTAAGAAAGGATGGATGCCTGGCTGATCGTGTGGTAAACAATTTATAACCTCGTTAACAGGTTACGTAACTCTAAATATCATAAAATATGTTTTTATTTTTGTAAATCAAAGCAGAAGTTACATTTCGATTGGTTGTTTTTTCTTTTCTTTGTTTTGTTTTGTTTGTTTGTGACAAATCGAGGCATACTGCATTTGATCCTTGTTGTGACTTTTTGCCATTCTCAAGGCAGTACTTTTGTTACTTATATATGTCGATAAATAAAATTGTGAATTCCGATGACTTCTGATGGTTGTATTATGTACCAAAGGTTGAAATCAAGACTAACATATTTGCATCATCTGTGCATACACCATTTTTGTTTCCCAATTGATTTGATACTTGTCCAAAAAGGAACCAAGTTTCTCAGGCCGTACTAGTCGTTTCCAGAAGTTTCCAGAAGTTGGAAAAAGAGAAACTCGTCGATTGCAAAAATATGACGTGTTTTTTTTTTTTTTCGATTTCTGCATAAAGTCAAACTTAAACTACTACTGTTCAAAAAATCATCACAAAACATTTTTTTTCTAAACATTGTTTTTAACATTCGAGGTCCGTTTCTCATGAGCTGCTCCATAATGAAAAACATTACCTTCAATAACATGGCATATTGTTACTTGAGCCACCACGTACTATAAATCTTTACCATAGAAATGATATGTATGATTCCACAATGCCAAGATGTTGCGCTGTTTAATAATTGACATTATTCAAAATAAATTGAAATAATTGAGTTACATTCAGATTCAGTTGTCTACGACATCTTTCTCAAATAGCAGTTGGCGAAAAATGTGTACAAAGCCAAGACCAAGAAAGGGGGTCGCAATCTACAGGTGGAGAACCCCTGAGATAGATCCACAAGGAGAGCGATCATAAAGAAAGCGTACAGGATTGCAGATGGCGTACACACCAGGCGGCTAGAATATCAATTACCGAAGCTCAGAATGCAGGAAAATGTTTAGCACTTGGTCGCCCCCCTAAACTCTCTAGGTGAGTCTACTGCGTTTCCCCCACTCCCCAGACATTGCTAAAATTAGGACAGAAACGAACATAAATTCTTTGGTGTAGTCTTGAGTCGCCAATCAATGCTGGAGAAAAAGCTGATTACTAAAGTCATTCAAATAAAGTAAAACCTTTAATTTTCTACGCGTCTGATTATCTCATTATGCACACATTTAACTTAAAATGAGATATAGATACAAAAGTAATGAAATAAACTTAGTTATAAACAAAATTAACCCACCACGACGACAACAAAAAATCTTTTACTCTTTTATGTCTCTAGATCAGAGTTTTCAAAACTGCACAGAGAGGAACTTTAGTGTTCCGCGATGCCTAAATATGTGTTACACGAACAACTGGTATAATTAACTAGTAGGCAAAGATGTGAAATAATATATATCAAATAAATAAGCTAACTGTACTGCTAAATGCTCAAAATGTGCGAATTGTTCTTTTAAGATAAATAGTTTGGGAAACACTGGCCAAAGCATTTGTCCTAACCATACAACTTCCCGCAACGCAGTTGCCAGTTTGTGCAATACCTCTTGTCTCTAATTCAAAAATGTCCGAGAACCAGGGATTTTCAGAATTTTCTGGCGTCATCTTGCACCTGTAAAAACCAGCATCTCTGTACCCTGCGTTCGTGGCGTTTAATACAATCTGCATGTATTTCTTGTTAAAGAAGCTTGCCTGGCCGCTGAATTTATAAAACCATCTTCTGTCTGTTGGGACGTACTGTTGGAGAAACAAAAAGGATTTATGTAATATAGGATTCCACCAAAATGTTAAAATTTCAGAAATGCCCCAACAAAAGAAAAACAAATATAAAGAAAATAGCTACATCATAATAAAACATTAGACGGGTAAATGATAGTAAGAAACTTATGAGAAAACTGAAACAACAGTATAAAATCAAGTGAAACACACACTCGAAAGATACGATAACTCAGAACAAATAGAACTCGGAACAAAGAGAACTCAGAACAAAGAGAACTCAGAACAAAGAGAACTCAGAACAAAGATAAATCAGAACAAAGAGAACTCACAACAAAGATGAGAACAAGGATAAATCAAAATGCAACGGCACCTGGCAATTACATATGCCCAACCTGTGACCACAGCTGTGTATCAAGGATTGGCTTCTATAGTCACACAAGAAGACGCAAAGTGTAGCAACTCACAACGTAGTCGAAAAATGCCACAAATATATATTAAGTAGCATTTATCCCCCTTATTTCGAAATCAAACAGTATAATTAATCACCAACAATTAATTAACTAATTGTTTAATTTTTTTGATTGATTCATGCCTTTTTAGAATTGTATGTTTAAATAAATAAGTCAGCAAAGTCTTAACTTGATTCGAGAATGGGAGATGCTAGAGATAATACATGTTCAAACTTTTTTACCAGACAGACAGACAGACAGACATACAGGCTGACAGACAGACAGGCTGACAGACAGACAGACATACAGGCTGACAGACAGACAGACAGACAGGCTGACAGACAGACAGAAAGACAGGCTGACAGACAGACAGACAGGCTGACAGACAGACAGGCAGACAGACAGGCTGACAGAGTGAGTTGATTTAAGCTTTATACAAATATCATAGACCCTTAATTCAACTTTCATGTTGCCAACTAGAGTTTCAAAAAAAAGCAATTGAACTACGAACGAAAGAACCTAGACAACAGAGTCAAGTAGTGTTCGAAAGTCTACAAAAACTAACATATGACTTTAAAAAAAAACACAGCTTGTCAACATACTTTTGAATTCTATACACAGGATACACATTTTCCCGCCATATTTAATAATGTCCATTACAATGTAGTGACTTCTGCCACCAACTCTGCCCCTTACCGCATATTTCCCAAGCTCTTCCGTAAGAAATGGGTCGTACTGAGCTATGGTCTGATAGCTGTCGTCCACAATAGTCTTACGCTGCATTGAGATGCTAATAATGTAACGGTCGACGGGTATTCTGGAGAAGCGGGCATAATTACATATAGCGACGAAGTTGTCTTCTGGTCCCACTTGGCGTAAATTTAAAATTGGTCTGTGCTCTGTTTTAAGATTCGAGAAACAAAAAAGGTATTGTTTAATTGAATATAAATAATAAAAAACAAGCGAAATTCATTTTAAAAAAAACCTAAGCTTATCTAACGGGAAGAACGCAGCACCTACTGCTATATCTTAGAACTAAACGAACTATTTCTATTTTCATTGAAGCATCAAGCTTATTGGAACCCGAGTTGTCAGGTTCTTGAAATGGTTATGTCGTTTTGTCCCAGTTTTCTCGTAGATCCAGAAAGAGAGTCGTTACAATAATTAATGTATATTTTGTACAACGCTTAAATCAAACTACTCTGTCTGTCTGTCTGGTTAAAAGTACGTACACGTTATTTCTCCCACATCCATTCTCGGATCAAGTTGAAAATTTGCACAATTATTCATTGACATAGACAAGGCATTAATGTATTAAAAAGAAGTAGCCAATTACACAATTGATACGTGGCAATGCACTACTCTGAATAAAAGCAACATGTGCAACTAATACTTCGCAGATATGGTTAAATATGTTGGTTTAAGTCCCCTTAGAAATTTGTTAACGTTATTCTTTCAACAATTATTTATTGTTCCTAACAAGACATGAATCAACAGAAATATTGGTAATTAATTCTTTTGTTTGATATCCAATAAGGGAAATAAGTTTTACATTAGTGGTAAATATAGTTAAAGGACGAAGTTCTTCCCCTTTAGATAGTTTTTTTTTTTCTTTTTTGATTTTCACATTTTGCTTGTTAACTATGGATTGATGTGATGTGAAGGACTACAGGTTGGGGTTGGGCGTGGAGACGAAAGGGCCCAGGAGAGATCTGAATGGGAAAATGTGTTGAAGCAGACCGGAGCCCTCAATGGGCTGTAGCGCCACTGGGATGGATCGATGAAAATATAGGCAAACTCATCTTGAGATGAAACGAATTAAATTTAGCAGACTTGAGTCTTTTCACTCAGGCATTCTGGAGGCGTCTGATGTACCAAAGACAGCTTACGACAGTTTACGACAGTGTCGACTTTCTTGCATCATTCACACACACTGCTTAGCCATTAACAACAAAGACCACATCAAAAACGAATAGATTAGAGACAGGATTCAAAGGCAAACTAAAACTCTATGGTCATATTACAAGGTCTTCAAGGCTTGCAAAGACCTTCCTTCAGAGGACAGAACCAGAAGAAAAAAAAAGAAGAGGCAGACAGAGAAAGCGATGGGAGGACAACATAAAAGAATGGACGGCCTGCCAATGAAAGAGGTTCTGAGGCAAAAGACAGAAATGGAGAAAGACGGTCGACGAATCTTGTGTGATGCCCCAACGGTCCAACAGATTAAGGGATAGGCGAAAGTGAAGGAAGCCACTAACCTATAGCTAATTTCTTCTCACAGTCACCATAGAAACACACACAAACACACAAACAGACTCCAAAACACTATTCAGTTTTGGGTGAACAATTAAGAAGCCTCGAAGTTTAAAATCCTTGATCTTAATCGGGATTCGAACTCTCGACAACTCGTTTCGGAACCCAGTCAACCACGCACTCTTGTAAATAAAAAATGTTAACAATATAATGAAATATCATTATCTATATTATACGTACCATGATATGAAACAATTTCATAATTTAACTCTGCTCGGGCTGTGTTTGAAAAGAGAAGAATGTCATAGGTTAATGAAAGATAACATTTGGTTTTGGCAATGAAAGGGGAGTGAAATATGAAAAATAAAATTCTAGTGCTAGGGTCTGGAACAGAGTTGTGGTTATTAGTATCGACTCTAAAAGGAAAAGTATATAAGTATAAGCAGCTACATGATTCTCCAACTGTATTATAAAGGTCGTGAGGGGGGGAGGAAGGGCGGTGGCAGAGTTTTTATGCGTTTGGCTTCCAAACCTGTAGGGTTCTGGGTTCCAATCTTGGTGAAAACAGGAAACCTGATTTTTTTTTATTTTTAGGGTGCCTCTAGAGTCCACCCAACTCTGGGTACCCAGAGTTGTGGAAGGTCAAGGCGGTTGGTCGTTGTGATGACCTCAAGATACCCTGCTCGTTAACCGTTGGCCAAAGAAACAGATGACCTTAACATCATCTGCCCCGTAGATCGCAAGGTCTGAAATGGAGAACTTTTATTTATTTTTTTCAATCATCAAGGTGACAGTCATATTTCAAACGTTGGCAATTCACTAAGTGGAAAGGGTAGCACAGTTTAACTCTTTCTCTCCGTATTATTCTCCACGTTCTGACGGAATAATTCATTCTTGCTTGAATAACGTTTGTTATCAAAATATGTTTTATTCGGTATAGGGTTAAAGGTAAAGTATACTCCAATTATAGAACACAAAGTAAAGTTAATATAATCAAACATTAATTTAATTTAATGAGGTCAAATCAACGATGGTATCGTCACTTAGGAGAGAATTAGGAGAGAATTAGGAGTGAAAGAGTTAAAGACTCTTTAGCTCTAAAACAATAACTAGTGCCAATTATACATAAAACTTTCGGGATCTTTGGGCGCCTTTGAGTCACACAGCTGTAATGGGCACTCGCGTACATCCGTATACCTTAAAAAACGGACGACCAGCGGCTCACCTGCCTTCTATTAGATCACCATACAGAATGTCTTGTGTGAGTCGACCTTCTGGCATTCTATGAACGTGACTAAGCCAGCAAATAAAAGTTAATGAGATAAAACAATGCAATACAATGTGATGGACAGTATATGAAAAGATTATAGTTGCCTTAGCTGACTTAGGAGAGAGCACCTAGATGCATGCGGCCTCACAACGAGACAGCTGGAGGTCGCTCACAAAAGAAAACCCGCTGCCTATGACAGGCGCAGACGGCGAAAAGAAATATGTAGGACATGCTGCATTCCTCACTAATCTTCGGACTCAAAGACAAGCCATATTATTATTATATGTAAATAATTGAGCATTGCTAATTGAGCATATGTACATAAATTAGTGTATCCTTTTTTTTAAATACACTGTGGTCATTTGTAAACCGAACACTCTATTAATGTAAAAAAAAAACTCCACATTTGCGTGTAGACTAGATTCAGCTCTAGATCCATCCAATAAATCTTTAAAATTAGACTTACCTTCTAATAGGGTTAAAGTAATTACAATTAAAAACAGAGTCATTCTAAATATAGCATCTGTTCGTGCAGAATAGCAGAAGTCAAATATGCCCCTAGACAATGTTCAGAAATAACTTTATAAGTCTTCCATTTTTACGGAAGTGTTATGATCTCTGACCTATATAGGTATGTGATTATGATTTAAGACACACACATTCTATATAGGTCTGTGATTAAGAAGTTAGATAATTACATTGCTTTGGCTCTGGAGTGCAATTTTAAATAATGAATTTTACAAAATATTTTTTTTCCTTCAAGAAGGAATGATCTAAACATTTGTATCAAGTAATTCTCAGAGGAGCGTAATGTCGCAACAATACAACGACACTGGACTCTGGTCTGGGCAGTAGGCCTACCTGTCAGGGATCAATGTCCATCCTAACTTGTTCGCTTGGACTAGCATTTTTCTCCGTGGTTGATTTGTTTTACATAGATTATCTACCTTTGTTCATTATTTTGGAAGCGAAAACCCCCACCAGCCTAAGCCTTATCTTATCTTATCTTATCTTATCTTCAGGACAGAAGACTTAAAAGCTAACCAGAAAAACCAGTGACTTGGCAGAATTTAAGTCATTGGTTAATATGCATGACTGAATGCATGAAGCGTAGGATGTAATCATCTTCGTTTTTGAAGTAACGTCTGTATTATATAAGATAAAAAGAAGATCTTATCTTATCTTATAAATTAAGACGTTACTTCAAAAAAAGAAGATGATTACGTGTCCATAAGTCAATCTAGTCATGCATATTAATTAATGACTTAAAAATTGTTGGCTTTCCAGGCTGATTCAGGCAACCCATTTCATGCTCTAATAGAACTAAGGAAGAAGAAGTATTTCTACAAGCATGTCCTGGCATATGGAACAAGGAATGTGCCT
>JAZGLO010006091.1:487500-640000 GCA_036873155.1 Biomphalaria sudanica
TTGGACACTTCGAAAGTTTTCTAGAGATGTTCTAGACCTACATCTAGAGAGCATGAAAATCTGTAAGTAGTAGAATGCAATGAAATAAAGCAAGCTATTGGACTCAGTGAGTCATTACCTTGACATGTTCCAATTTTCCTGTCACTACAATCCAATCCATGACACTCTTCTGCACAATCACCAAGGCACCGGTAGCCGTAAGTATACTCTGGACATTCTTGGGAAGAATACATTGATAGTAAGAAAAAATATCGGACAATATTCCAATAGGTAGTACCTATTTTAAAACGTTTTCTCAAAGCTTCATAAGATTAAGGTCTTGAAATCAGTTTGACGGAACTACATATTGCTACGCATCACATCAAAATCTTGTCTTTTTTTCGCCCGTAAACCAAACTAGGAAATTGAGTATCCAGGGGACGCGGTGGCTGAGCAATTAAGCGCCCAGCTTCCGAACATGGGGTTAGTGCTTAATGCTCATGTCCCTTTTTCTACATAAAATTGAATTAATTAATAACTAATAATTAATTAAATATTTGGCAATTTTTTTTATTTGTTTATTGTTTTCGATCATGAATAATTGTTTTAACAAAATTATTGCATATGACGCAGAAGAAAAAAGAGTGTAAAAGAATATTCCCAGACAGACAGTAAGACAGACAGACAGCCGGTGCGAGTTCATATATATACGACTATGAATGATCTCATGTAAATGAGATGAATGCCTGGGCATTAGTTATGGTTGGGACAGTTTTTACCACGCGTAAGTTACCCCCCCCTCTCCACGCAGCTGATGTATCAGAAGGAGATGCAAGTGCCGATACAGTTTGATGTCAGCGGCGGCGCAGGCTGTATCAGGGAATAGCACTGAGTGTTGTAAACTGTCTTAGGGTGTCAATAAGCTTTGTAAAAACAAATACTAGTCCTTAAGTTAACAGTGCAGGTGTGACAAGGGATAATAAAGGTAGTTACTTTTTTTTTGTGCCATCAAGAATTAGTCCCCTTTAATACAGTACCTCAGGCTCATTTGACTGTACTCAACTGCCACCTTCTCTTGAGCATTTGAGCTGACCGGTGTACATTATTTTGAACTGAGTCTGTGCAATGTTTATATAAATTTCTTATGTTGTGCTCTGACTTTGTTACTCAAGAGGAGTGTGACACTGTTATGGAATGTTTTGTTTTGGATAACAAGCTAAGTAGACTTTATTTATTTGTTTAGTAATTTGTTTATTTTTGTAAATATTCTAATACCTACTTAGTCTCTTCTCCTCTCCTGTATGTGATTTTTTTTTTTTACTGTCAAGACCAGATTAAAGTCGTATAGTATTTAACTCTTTCTCTCCGTAATTATTTACCACATTCTGGTGGAATCAACGCTGGTATCGTCAGCTCGAAGAGAAATAGTCAACAGACAAACTTTTGTTTTGAGACCGAGACATTAGTATGTCTCAGGAATGACAGTCATTTTATTGTTATGACCTGTATCTTTCATTTTTTTAAAGCCATCGTTTTGTTATTAAGATGAGACAGTAGCGTGCACCAGTGATGGCTGTTCTTTGGTTGTTTGGGCCTGAACCTGCACTACTATTTTTATTTTCTTGCATTATTTAATTTTCTTTTGTTGGCCTTTATTTCTGTATATATGCATGATCTTCTTTTGTTTTTTCTAAAACAAACTCGTTATTAGCTGTAACTGAAAGTTGATTATATTACTTGTAAGTCTCAGTAAGTTGTATATCCAGAGGCCTATAAGTAATAGCCCAGGTAGGTGTCGCATCATTGCTTGTGACATGAATTAGTGGGACACAGAAAGTATAAGTTTGTGTTGTGTTTCACGTGAAAGTGAAAACTAATCGAGAATTATAGGCAGGAAATCTCGTTCTTAAATTTTAACCAAATGGGTAGAGGTAGTAGTCGCCATGTTCTTAAACAGGATGGCTGTCTAACTTAGTTGATTCAATAATATAGTATTAGTTGTGCACTTAGAATATTTCATTGGAATTGTGAAGCATTTTATGTAATTCTTTACCGCTGGAATTGCCAGTGAACTGTTATTTTATGTTATTGTAAATAAATATGTCTGCAAAGCAAGACTTTAGTTGATAAACATCAAATTGTGCCAAAAGTCAAAGTGAGACAGGTCATCTTTAATTACACTAACATGCGCAAGCAAATGTCACCTAATAAGATTAAGACTAAGACTAAGACTGCTTTATTGATCCTTACGGAAATTTGTTGTGATTACAAGGACTCTTTTCTCATATAAAGACAACACAACAGAAAAATACACATAAATACAACAGACAACATAAAGAGTTCATTCAGCGACTACACACAGATATCTTGGTGCATTTCATGTTCCCTGATCAATGAGTGGCGGTGATAGAGTCTGACCGAGTGAGGTACGAACGAGTTTTTGTACCGCTCCGTTCTTGTTTTGATTGACAGCAGTCGCCCACTTCGCGACGACCTGACGTAGTTCTGATGGAACGGGTGGCCGTTGTCTTCCATGATTTTTTCGATTTTTCCTACGCACTTTTGTTCAAAAAGTTCCTTTAAATGTAGTAATGTTGTGAGTGTAACTTTTGATGCTTTTTTAATGATGTTTTCTAGACGTCGCAACAGTTTAGATGAGGCGTTGCCTTGCCAACAAGTTATTCCGTATGTTAGCAGATTTTGTAAAGTCGCGCGGTAAAATGTATCAAGGATCTTCTTGCTTAGTTTAAAGCTATTGAGTTTGTATAGAAAAAAGAGTCGCTGGGCTGTTTTCTTTGTCAAAGTTCCAAGGTGGTCTTCCCATGAAAGCTTGTTGTTGATGATAACGCCTAGATATTTATATGCCTTTACTTGTTCTATAGATGTAGTGTTTATTTGCAGTTCACGTATAGTTTGTTTTTTCTTTCTAAAATCTATTATAAGTTCTTTAGTTTTTGTGACATTCAGTTCTAGAAAGTTGTAATAGCAGTGACAGTAGGCTAATATAATTTGGGACCACGAGGTACCACTGGACTAACTTGCCAGTATTGCATAATTCACTGGTCTTATGACCTGATCAAAGTACTAGGTCACAGCAGGCATGAACATTCCGTAAGTATACTTATATTTATATATATATTGTTATAAACCTGCTGGTGGCACAAATGGGGGTAGTGATGTGAGTGTAGTCAGCCGACGCAAATCGCCCCAGGCCAGCGCTAAACGAGCTGTCAACCGTGACGAGTTCACGACGTCGATCCTTCCCGAACCATCATGTTGACACTCGTCTCGACCGAGAAGTTGAACCGGATTTGCGAGAAGAGATCGCCAGTAGCAAGAAGGAGCAGATGGCAGCGGTTCGTGAGGAGCCAGGAAACACCAATTACAAGATAGATGCCATGGACACCAAGATACACACGATGGACTCGGGAATCAAAACGGAGTTATTGGCAATGAACCAACGCATACATGCCGTGGAGGAGAGAATCACCAACATTGACGAGCAGATGAATCAGTTTGCAGAGATCCTGGATTGTGAGATTCGTAACAATATATATATATATATATATATATTATATATATAAGGAAAAAATACAAACAAACAGCAAGGCACATTGTCATCACATAGTACGTTTTTAGTTTTTACAAAGCTGTTATCCACTCACTCTGTCTCTCTGTCTGTCTGTCTGTTAAAATGTTTGTACACTTTATTTCTCCCACATCAATTCTCGGATCAACTTGAAACTTTACACATAGAATAGACATAGCTCAATTTAAAAAAAAACACAAAAAAAAACAGTCACTAAACTACTGGTTGTTAATTATTTTGTTTGATACCAACAAGGGAAATTAATCCTCTAGTATTCACTGATACAGCTAAATATGTAGGGTTTGATCCCGTTAGATAAATGAACACGTTATTTCACCCCTCCCCATGTATCGCAGGTTAAGGTGGACGGGTATGTCTCTCCAGAATAGAACTTCACAGTCACATGAAAAAGTGTGAGATGAAGCATAGTCGTTGCACAACTGAAGGAGGCCAATGATGAATTGATTAAATTTATAATGATTTAAAAAACATAGAATAAATGTGCTTTCCTTTGCATCTTGAGAAATATGGTTGTTTTCCCTTAGATAAGCTTTTTTTTAGTTTAAAAAAAAGATTTTTTTATTTTTGCATATAAATTTTTTTATTTTTCTTATTAGTACCTTCAAAGCATGACGTCTCTGGGTCACGATAACCGGGTCTGCAGTCAGTGCACCTCCCAGTGCGTCTGTCACACTTGGATTGACAATGACCGCAGGGCTTGTCGCAGTTAGGTCCCCATTTCTGTTCAGAACAATCTGAAAGAGACAGATATTTCATTTCAATTATTGAGTGAAGCACAAGGGTCTTAAATTAATTTAATATTCCTACCATACGAAAAATATTCAGTAATTTTACGACCAAAAAAAGATCATCGAAGTAACAAATGTGATTGGCGATCAAGTAATGACATTTATGGATGTTACCAATTTACATTAAGCTGTTGCGGGTCTAGATCCAAACCTGCAAGAAGCTTTCTCTCTCTTGTCTTCGGCAATATAACTGATAACGTAATGGGACTCTACAGACCAGATTTCTTAGCAAAGAAATATAAACCAGACATCATACTAGAGAAAGACAATCAGGCATCACTACAAAGAAATACAAAACCAGGCTTCTTAGTAAAGCAAAAAGTAAATAATCCCTTCAGACCTTGCGACGTAATGGGCAGATGATGTAAAAGTCATCTGTTACTGTGATCCACAGTTAACGAGGCGTCATATGGCCAGCACAACGCCCAACCGCAGCTACTCTTCCCCAACTAATGTCAGGCTGTGTGGACCCAGAGGTGCCATACAGATCCCGAAAGTTAAAAATCCAAGTCTTCACCAGGAGTCAAACTCGGGACTCTCGATTTCAAAGCCAAGCCCCTTACCACTCAGCCACCGCGCTTCGTAGGCATCGAATTAAAAAAAAAACAAAGATCTTAAGAGAGAAGTACAAACCAGATATCGTAGACGAAGATATATTTTCAATATAGCTTGAAGTTAAACAAGAAATTACGATGGTGTATTTACTGAAACATTAACATGTTGAATGGTGCAACTCACTTTTTTAACTCTTTACCGCCGTAACTATTTTTCCACGTTCGGACAAAATTCTTTATTTTTTCACATTTGTTCATTCTACCCAGTTATGATTATACTTCAATAACATTTTAGTTTGTAATCAGAGAACTTTACTTTTGGAATAGAATTATACAATCATATATGTTCTTTTTACATAAAAAAAAAAATAGAGTTTATAAAACCAGAAATAATTTTTAGTGAGGCTAAACCAACGATCTTAGCGTTATTTAGGAGAGAAAGAGTTAATTATAGCATAGAATACAACTAAAGAGAAAAAAAAAAAGCAATCAGGATGTGTCACAAACACACACACACTCACACACACACACACACACACACAAGCACGCAATGACAAATTGAGCAAAACATAAATTAGCTGAGAATATAAATGTCCTATTGTCTCCCCTCTTTCAGTCAGAGTGTTTTGCACGTATACAAATATTCATAAAGATTGTCACTACATTAATGCACGAAATCAACATTATAATAATCCAAATACATAATTCAGCAGATAACTTATGCATGTACACTTTCCTAATAATCAAAGTTCCACTTTCGCGGAAATTGAGATCTATACGGCAGATGATGTTTCCGTGGCCCAAGGTACCACGAGGATGTCATGTGGCCAGCACGACGACCAACAGCAATTACATTCCCCAACTAATGTGAGGTATCCATTAGAGCTGGATGGACCCCGATGCGCCCTAGAGATCCCGAGTTAAAAAAAAACCCACAAAACAGTCTTCACTAGGATTCGAACCCGGGAGTCCAAGCGTTTTACCGCGTAGGCATCGCGCCTCCCCATTGCGCTTATGGGAGTAAACAATTTAGACCCCCAAAAAAATGGGGAAAACAAAATGTTGGTGGTGGCAGAGGTCCCACAATAGTCACAAGATTGATAAGTACTTACTCATGAAACAGAAATACTTGCATTCAATATGCGAACCAAAGTCATAGGCGTAACCTATACACGGGAAGTACTTTCGCCCTTCAGGTGGGTCCAAACAGGGCCTTAAATATAAAAGCAGAGTTTTACACACACACACACATTCACATATATATATATATATATATATATATATATATATATATATATATATATATATATATATATATATATATAAATACATATATATACACTAGCCGAATATTACCCGCGGCCTGGGGCCTTAGTTAGGCTATTGCTAGTCTAGTGGATTGAATTTAGATCCATGTCAAGCTTAGCCAATGTTTCATGAATTTTTTTTTTTCATTCACTACGAAAGATAGTAGATAGCAGGTTTACCCGATTTGTTTAAAAGTTCATTTCTTCAAAGAGATAAATTTAGCTTTCTTTTTTTTTTTTTTGGGGGGGGGAGGAGTTGAGTGAGGGGCATTAAACGTACACTTCGGTCTACGCCATGATCCAACGAACACTTATGCCAAGTTTTATCAAGATTGGTCAAACTGTTTTGATTTCTACATACATACATACATACATACGTCTTACTTTCTGCTTCATATAGCCTATATACTAGTCGACCGGCAGCGTAGCATACACCGTAATTTTCAGGGCCGGCCTTAGGCCACTGCAACCTATGCGACCACAGTGGATCCCGCACTTTCATAGGACCCGCGCTAATTCTAGGTGTATAGATTATTAAATTAACCCATTTTATAACTTATAACAGATTTCCCGCGGCCTCCTGTCGATTTACTAGGAGCTCCTGGACATCACCTGAAACTGCAAAATATACGAAAAAGTCCTGGAAATATTCGGAAATTATTAAAATCTTTTGAAAACTCATAATAGACCATCATCCTTTTACTATAAAGTAATCAGAACTTTTATATGAAAATGTGGGAGGTAGCGTGGCGGAGCACAGAGTCACGGGCAGGATATGGCCCACGGGCTGTAGTTTATGCATCTATGTTATAACTGCTACCACTAACATACACTTTTACCTTGTTCTATAGGAACTGGAAATAGTGCAGTTCTCCATGCAGATCCAGATGGTCCACTCTCCCCAGACACCGTGCACTACAAGAAATCAAATACAAATGAAATGATATATATTTATATATATATCTTATAAAGTAGAATGTGAGGCGTATGTATGTATGTAAGTATGTATGTGACTTATAGACATCAAAACCGCTTGTCCAATCTTGATAACACAAGGCAGGAATGTTCTTGGGTACTATCTTAGACCGTAGAGTATGTATTGTAGCCCTAAAACAAACTTAAGACCCTTGACAAAAAAAAAATAAAATTGTCCGACTCTATTAAAGCTATAGTATTTATGGATCTAGCCCATGGTTAACAATGTTGACATGAGAATTGAAAGGATTTAGACCTAGATCTAATTTTAAGAAATACACTTTGCCAGATAGTTTTTTACTTTGACACATGAAAATACAAAAGAAGATCCATTGATTTCATATAATAAAATTAACCTTCAATTTTGTGTTTCAAAAGCATTTTTTTACATAAATTAGTCCCTGATATCTGTGACAACAGATTTCCTGGCGAACATTCTTTCATTAGACATTAGCAAATGGTTACACTTTAACAGTGATTAACACATCTCTCTACTGAGTCTATTCCTAGGCCTAGTTCTAAAACTCTTATTGAACTCTAAGATGATGAAACTTCTTTTCGCAAAGATAGTTTTATGCTTTAACACATAAACATTCTAATTATTGTCCATTCATTTAATATTTTAATCAACTTAAAATTCAAATGTGTTTTTCTAAAGCATTTTTAATACATTCCTTCGCTGTTCGCTAAATAAAGCTGCGTAGCCGTGTTGAGATAGACCTACATTCATTCATGAAAAAACGTCACGCATGCGCAACACAGAATGAACTCTATAAAAGACAATTTTTAAGTCTAGATTAGTGTAGATTTAGATCTATGTCTACCTCAAGATCTACTTTATACTGTAACACACGAACATACAAAATTAAGTCTATTCATCTCAAATTTTAATCACATATATGTAGGCCTAGTAGCAAATGTTTTAATTTGAACAAATGGATTTAAGCCAATTAGCTATTTTCATTTGAGAGCTTCATTCACACTATTTTTATATTGACACATTCGCTTTACTTATTACATTATTATTTCGTTTAATTGTTTACAAAACACTCTCAGTGACTATATCGACAGTAATGCGCAAATAAAAACCCTCGGATCGCGGGTAACATATGTCTATTATAGTGCATATTTATACGTAGAATATCTCGATCAAACCAGCATTTAAATTGGTGTCAGAGGTAGGTCTGGATTTAAATGAGTGCAAAGTGTGTTGAAGGGGCCTCCAGTCAAACGCAACGTAATACTCACAGTCACGCTAATATAGCATTCACAACCACTTATACGTAACAATGTCAGTGTTAATACTTTATCACGTATAGTCACGTTTGCTGTAACGTGACATCCGTATTCCCTGTCTTGATACATCTTCATCCACATTCAATGCCACTTTACATTCCCATTCACAGTTACGATACATCCAGACTAACTGTCACGCTGCATTCACATTCACAGTTACGTTACATCCAGACTAACTGTCACGCTGCATTCACATTCACAGTTACGATACATCCAGACTAACTGTCACGCTGCATTCACATTCACAGTTACGATACATCCAGATTGACTGTCACGCTGCATTTCTATTCACTGTCACGTTATAAAAAGTCACTGAGTAGAAAAATAAACGTTTCTAATGTGTTTCATCGAGTTCATGACTTTTGTTTCGTTTACACCAGGACCTCTTTTGTTTAGGTAGGTACAAAAATAATTGATATTGCTAATGCTAAGGTAAGAAACATTGGTAAAACCAAAAGCAACGCCAACAAATGAACTCATTTTAACATTCATACGAATGCAGGCAAACAGAAGACAACAACAGTATTTTATATGCTCACATAATTTATCCTCTTCGACAGGTACAACTGGTGAAAAATATGCAAATTAGATAAAATAGAATTCAGCATTCGCAAACGAAAATAGATTTTTGTAGTAAAGCTTAAATATAAGACCATAATTTACATGTAGATGTAGATTTAAAGTAAATGTATTAAAGAGTTCTACAGCTAGACTATGCTTACAATACATTTCAGACAAATACAGATGACTTACATAAAGTAGTGTTACTATGGTCTGTAGATAAAAAATAATTTATTTCAGTCTGGCATGAACCAATATAACATTACTAAGATATACCGCCAATATCTACACTTAAGTTGCCAGTGCATACTTATGTAGGTAAATCTCAATACTATAAAAACAAATGAAGGTACCTTATCTTAAACCAGTGATTTCCAAAGTGATCTAAATAGACCCCCAGGAGTCTACGAAGACTTCCAAGGGGTCTACGAAAGTGAAAAAATAAATGGAGGGTCTATGAGATGTCCAAAGTTTACTAATTTAGGCGCCAGTTACTCGGCTTCGCCCCTTCTGTTAGTGAAAACAGTTACGCGGATCCAATATTTGAGCCACATGTGAAAGATCAAGAAATACACGAGAAACTGCTCTTTGTCAAACAAAAAAATTACAATGATAATTAAGGCTATTTAATGAATTAATATTTAATGTTTAAAGACTACTTCATAGAACAACAAAGTCCTATAAGAATTATAAGATTCGTAGCAACGGATGGTCAATCATGCAAGAAAAAAAAATATTTCCAGTGTGTTAGGTGATTCCAGTAATAAATATTAATTGTTATTTTAAGTGGTTTAAAATTAAATTTTTATCAATAAAAAAGATAGATCTCTATAACGTAAAAAACAGCTTTAAATTACTTTTTCACTCTTCGACTCATTAGTGTTAGAAATTAGTTTTTTAAAAAAATTGCAAAAATGCAACATAAGCTAAGCAGGGGCTCTACCAAAAAAAAACAGAAATCATGAAAAGGGGTCTACGAGATAAAAAAAAAGTTTGGGAACCACTGTCTGAAACTGTGATTGAAAAAATAGATCATGGTTGTCTCATCAGCGTGGACCTTTGTATTCAAAACCTCACTGGCAGTTTTCTCCCGTTGTCCTTCACTCGTCTGTCTCAATCCAAATGCAAGATTTCATCACACATCCCCAGCTGGTAAACATACATACTCACAGGGCCGGATTTAAAAGGGGGAGGCGGGCAGGCGGGGGTTACAGCCCCGGGAACGCCACGAGAAAGGGGCCTCCGCAAAAGAGATTTAAAATAAATATATATCCGACTTTCGAGGGGTCAGAAACTTCTATATTGATTAGCAAAAATGTCGAGATGAAGAAGTTGTACGCTTGTAGCATGCTCGGAATAATTATGTAAATAAAGCTTCGTAGTTACGACAGTGCGTCTACCAAGGGCCTTAACCTCCACAAACTAAAAAAATATACACTATTTAAACTGGATTATACATATTAAATATTTTTTTGTAAAAGGAAAATGAGATTAAATATACAATAACTCTAGTTTCTTTCTTCTAAAATATAGCCTGCTTTTAGATATAAGTATTTTCATTCATAAGTTTATCTTTATTAAAGTTTTCGAAAAATTGTAGGAGACTCCATAAAAATAACGCCCCCCGGGCGTTCACATAGGTGAAAGTGGGGTACTATACATTTTTACCAACTGCTAATATAAAATGGATTCAGTATAAAAGTAATAAACTTTCTACTAAATGTAAGATAAGATAGTAAAAGATAACTTTATTGATACAAACAAATGGAAATTACGTTTGACTACAACTGACAACCTCAGCTTAACTACTGTACAATAACAATATAGATGCACGATATACATGCACATACGAACAACATTCACACACGATAAAAACAACACAAAGACACTCATAAGCAGCGCTTTATAAATAGACTTCTATGTACTTCTCGATGATGACAGAATGTTAATTTTTAATGCTGGTCAACCAGGGTCTATTATTACTGAATGTTTTAATTTTCTTCTTTGGTACAATCATGTTTTCACAGAACTGGATGTACGAATTAACGGTTGTGGTAAGTTCATCTGTCTGGGCAGTTGTTTACAAACATGTCCCAATCTGCTCCAGACAACAGCGTCATCAGACCGTGGCTGGATGGACTTTACTTCGAGTTTTGTTGTTTTTAAAACCGGTTTGTACGTGGGTATAAGATGGATCATTGTGTGGTCCGACTCTCCGTGGAGAAATGACGTCCGTGATGTGTAGGTCATTTTTATGTTGCTATAACACATGTCCAAGGTTTTATCGTGCTATTTATCAGATGGATTGAAACATAACTTTTTTTTGAGGTGTAGAAATAGAATAAATGTTAGTATCGCTTATTACCGTCAGTGAATCAATGTCAGAATACTATGAAAGTTCAAATGAAATATAATTCTGCATATCAAGGAGACAATATAACTATTCTAACATATCACAAAAT
The DNA here is from genome assembly GCA_036873155.1 of Biomphalaria sudanica. Lineage (NCBI taxonomy): Eukaryota > Metazoa > Mollusca > Gastropoda > Planorbidae > Biomphalaria > Biomphalaria sudanica. Next base: position 499,033 of record JAZGLO010006091.1, read on the forward strand.
ATATGCCCTTCATACACGAACTCCATTACAAAGTTATACTACTTTGACCAGCAGTGGCGTAGCTAGGGTGGGGGGGGGGGGAGGGGGAGAGTTTGAGAATCCCCCCGGATCCCCAATTGAGCGGAGCCCTCAAATAATGAGTTGTTTTTTTTTTTACATAAAAAATAAATATTACGCAAAATGCAGGGGCCCCCAAAGAGGACAAGCCCCCCCCTTCGGGCCCACAAACGATGGAAAGTTCCTAGCTACGCCCCTGTTTGACCTGCAACTCATACCTTCGATGTGAAGACAACTTTCACACAATGGGTGTCTCCTAATCACAGAGCTTCTGCCTGTACAGTTTTTTCCTCCGTTGCGAGGTGCTGGGTTGTTACAGAGTCTACAAAATAATAATAATCATAATAATTATAGTAATAATAATGATACTAATGGAAATGTCTGCAGTTCTGAAGTTTAAGAATGAATGCAGAGTTTCACAGTTGCTGCTTGCACTTTTTTTTCCACATCTGATGTAGACAGAGCAATGGACCTCATTCACCAATTGTAAACAATTAAAATTTGGCCACGTGATAATATTGATAATCTTCTTCTTCTTCTTGAAACTGTCAGGTAGAGTTGAGTCTTCGGCTTTTGGAACTCTAGGCCAGCAAAAATGAAAAAGAGCTCCCTCTCACTGGCCTGAAAGAGAACAGTGTACACTGTTCTGTCTGGCGGGTGGGTCAGACTCGCGGCAAGAGACCGCGTACACTAAGACCCCCGCCATTTTCCTTTTCTATACCAGTCTAACCGTGCGGGACACGTCATTTATGTAACGGCCCCTTGATGAATAGCGTCTGGATTGTGACAAGGTTGTGGGAGCTTTTTTACAACTCCGCACAGTGCAATGAGTATGCTCTCGCACCCCCCTTAGGCACCCCACGGGAGTCTTGTTTTGCTACCTTTTAGCCTAATCGTTTCCTCTTACGATCGTTTCCACCCGGGCGCCACTGTGAGGCAGGGTAGCATGCCAAGGGATAATATTGATAAAACAACGAAAAAAAACGTATCACGTGACAGCCTGTGTGTATTACGTAATTTGTATAGAAGATATAGAGAATCACGTGGCTAAATATTGTTTGTTTACGAATGAGATCAACTGTTCGCAGGAAGTCTAGTTAACTTTTCAATGCGCCTGCTGCGGCATATCTTTTACAAGGGCGCTTCTTTGTTCACACAATGCAACAAAATATTTGTCTTATAATATCAATGAAGCTGAATAGGTTGTTAATTTCAGTATCTACTCTACAGCACACCAGAAGCGTAGCTAGGGAGGTGAAGGGAGCCCCCCCCCCCCCAAATTGAGTGTCCGAATTTGTTTCTACATTAAATATTAAGTTCTTATGTCATGATGTCGAAAAGGCCAAAATACAAGGGCCCATAAAGGAGTCTAGCGTCCTCCCCCCCCCCCCCGGGCCTTCAAATCTCTACTCACGCCACTGAAACAGACCGTTCTTATGTACATAGGTACGTGTTCCTACCTCGTTACATTAGCGAGGTCAGAACTATTTTTGCAGTCAATACACTCAGCCTTGATAATAGACCAGCCTCCGTCCACTGTGAAGTAAATCAGAACTTTGAGATGGTCGCTATAGTTACATAGCCACAGTCAGAAATGTTTTCCATGACACACAGAAAGCGTTGAAAGGAACTAAAAATAGCTCACCAAAAAACCCAAGGAAGCTTAAAATAAACTGAGAGTTTGCAGTAACGATAATCCAGATTTTTTTTTTCCAAAAGTATCAACGTATTAAAAAATGAAGTATAACACATTGAATACTCTTAATATGGAGAGAAATCTTTAAAATAGAGTATACAAAATGTAAGTGTATACATTTGTTTGGATCGGTCATGTAATTGCATTTCGGCCTGACCTAGACTTACTATAATAAATCTGTGTGATTAATTATTTTTTTTTTATCAATTTGTTTTCGGTTTCGCGAAGTTTCATGCTTTTTAGTTTTTACAATACGCAATGATCACTTACATAGAAACGGGTGGGGGAGAAAGAATGGTATATCTGGGTGATCGCTTTTTAAATGTATTAAAAAAAAAAAATTGAGAACAACCAGAATTTGAATTCGTTGGCTAAAGCCCTCTCGGGATTCTCAAGCCAACAATCTGTCTGTTTTTCTGTCTGTCTGTCTATCAGTCTGTCTGGCAGAATTGTGTACATGTGTTTTTTCTCCCTCTTCCCATTATCGGATCAATTTGAAACTTTTCATAATTATTCATAGTCGATGACCATACACGAATTAATTATTTAAAAAAAATTAGTCAATTAGTACTAGTTTATTAAATTTGGTATTATATAGCGAAAGGTGCATAAACCATGCGAGCTTGAGAGAAATGGTAGTAGTTAGCGGTTCTTTTCCTTAGATAAGCTTTGTTTTTTAAAAGGATATTCTTTTTTTCTTTTGCTTGTTTTTTCGATTCAAGTTTGTGACATGAAAATGTTCATTCTACCCCAAACCAATTTAAGTTTATTGAACACTACTCTATGAATCCTCTGCTAAACATGTAGAACGGTAACAACCATTAACCGCACACCAAGCAAGCAAGCAAATTAAAATAGCACTCCTTTCTTATCAAATATAAATAACAGATATCTTAAGGGAGAAGAACCCCGTCATTAGAACTATATCTCCAACAATGTAAGAGTAATTTCCCTTATTAGATATTAAACAAAATAATTAAGTAGTATATTTCTCTCTCAGACATAGTGGTCTATAGGGCGAATGATGTATAGGTCATCCGTTTCTGTGGCCAAACGATTAACGAGGGAGTCGTGTGGTCAGCACAGCTACAAACCGCCTTTACTTTCCCCAACTCATGTCAGGTACCCATTAGAGTTGCGTGTACTCAGAGGCCCCAAAGATCCCGAAATTAAAAATCCCAGTCTTCACCAGGATTCGAACCCAAGACCCTGCTTAGCCACATCTCTGAATAGTTAACTAGCAGTTTCCCTTGTTGCTATTAACCGAGGCGATAAAATAGAAAATTGTCTAATTAGTAACTTTTTTTTATTGATTCATATCTTGTCTATGTCAATGAAGTGCTAAGCTTCAGCTTGATCCGAGAATGGGTGTGGGAGAAATAACTTGTACCCACTTGTACCAGGCACACAGACTGAGTGAGTTGATATAAGCTTTGTAAAAATTTTAATGAACAATATCAACGTTAAAATTCATATTAGGCTCACCACATTATTATCCAGCCGTTATTTTCTAGGTCCATGTAACAGTCTATCGTAACTTTGGGGACTCAGATTATTGCCAGATTTTAAACTTACCAGCGGCTCTGCGTACATCATAGCAATTGGCGATTTCAGAGTCGACCCTATCTCCAAAGCATTTGAACCCACCATTAAAAGGAGGGGGGTTGTCGCACGTTCTTTGGATATAGAGAAATTGAAATATTTAAATTTATTGTAAAGCTACACAAAATCTGCCAAATCTTAATGGTACATTTCTTTCTTTCATCCGCTATGAAGGTATCGCTGTTTATTTTGAAGTCTGGTAGGACTAGCTGTAGAGTACAGGTCAATCTCCCCCTTTCAGACCTGGCGATCTATAGGGCAGACGATGTAAACGTCATCTGTTTCTGTGGCCCACGGTTAACGAGGGTGTCATGTGGCCAGCACAACGATCAACCACCTTTACTTTTCCCCAACTAATGTCGGGTACCCATTAGAGCTGGGTGGACTCAGAGGACCCAAAGATCCCGAAATAAATAAAAATCCCAGTCTTCACCAGGATTTGAGCCGGGACCCGCTCAGCCACCGCGCCTCCTAGGACAAGCTGTGATATGTTTTTTTTTTTTTTTTAAATGGATGTAGTAAGAATGTAAGTTTAAAATGTACCTAAAACGTTCCTTGTAACTGGCAAAGTCACTATCACAAAACCACTCGCTCCAAGGGGACCACGCGCCATTGGCTGAAATGAAACGTAGAGCAGAAATCAACTACAAAATATCTAGGTCAGATTAAGTCAGAGAAATGCTAGTTTTTCACTGCCTCAAATTATTTCCCTTGCCTTGAACAGGACAAACCGATATATAGACTAATTGTATGTACCACCATATTTGAAAACACCAAAGTCCAGTACATCACATCTGTTTTCTTTATTATTTTGCATTAGTGAAAACAAATATATATCGGACCTTGCAATTGAACGATTTTTTCAAAAAATTAAATTGATACAGTAAAATATTGGTTTGAACTAAAATTAGCTCAGATAAAACCCAGAAAAATAATTCATAAAAGCTATTTGTATTAAAATAAATGATACATTCAAAAAATAAACTAATGACAGAAGTTAAGGTACGACTAGCTGCAGACTATAAGGTTTGCTATAATACACAACCCATACTTTTAAAAAAAGTTATAGCTAAAAAAAAAAACCAAAGAAAACTTTGTACAACACAATCACAAGGCCTGTAGTTATGTATGCAAGTAAAACCTGGACGCCGACAAAAAAGACAAAAAAAAAAAGCGGACTAATTCTGGGGAAACGAAAATCCTCAGAAAAAATTATGAAGATATCGGTTGGAGGAGTCGCACCAACTAAGAAATATACCAGCTATATGATAAGCCCTCTACAGTAACGGAACTAAATGGGAACAGATGACGTTGGGGGCAGGTCACCTCGAAAGAATCCCAGAGAACAGAGGAGCAACGATTGTTCACCGGCAAAAAACAAAAGGCAGGCGCCCCAATGGCAGACCACGAGCCCAGTGGCTTGATGACGTAGAGGCAGGTCTACAACAGCTTAATGTCCGGACATGGAGACGTAAAGTCCAGGATAGATCAGAATGGAGAGATGTGCTTAAGAAGGCCAGGGTCAATAATAATAAGGCTTGTCTTCGAGTCCGAAGATTAATGAGGAATGCAGTATTTCCCGTGGATACGTAGCCCCAGCTGTGACCTACATATTTTGCCACATACGTGGCAAGCATAAAATTGTCCAGGGGCAATGACACAATAATAAAATAACAGTGGTAGAGAACAAAGTTATAGTACTTACTTAATCGAGATGCGCCTATATCTTCATCAATCCTATCATCACCATCATTATCTAATAGAGATACAAAACAAGAAAAAAAAAGAAATGAGCATTCATATCCACACGACCGACCCTGAGGGCGCTGGGTATTACGAGCAGCGAGGACCCCGGACCTATGAGGACTTGCTTAATATTCATCATAAAACTTTACGAGGACGAGTATCTTAGTCTAGTTTTTATCCCCACGCTGTATCCGTGAACTATTGTTGTAATAATTTGTCGGCTAATTATATTAATTAGGCAAATGATAGGATGGCTGCCTGGTCAAGCGATATGGGCGCAGCACTGTCGTTCAGTCGTATCGATGTTTCAGGGTTTATATCAATATCTCATCTCTGCCTGTGGTTCTTTCTGGGGCGTAGGCCACCTATTAACTTCCTCCAGGCATCTCGGTTCTGGGCGAGTCTCTCCAACTGTTCCCACGTCATGCCCATCTGCTTGGCATCTGCTTCTAAATCGCGGCGCCATGACATGGATTTACACCCTGCCCGCTGCCATTCCCCTTCGACCTGCGGGAGTTTTGGACTAAGGCGTAGATTATCATCAATTTTGAAGTGACATCGGAAACATGTCAAACATTTAACACGACTACTTTCGGAAACATTTTTTTTTATTCCTGATCGACTGAGTTATGTTTGAGTTTGAGTTTTGAGTTTTCTTGGCACATCGGCACACTTCTCAGTCCATTGTGTCTCTCACACACAAGAGGTAAATTTAGCACCAATGCTATCGCTAGGGACAGTTGCGGAAAAAGAATGCTAGCCATCAGCCTCTTTGCCGGGTAGCTTGTCCATGTCTAGACGGTACATAATGCATTCGCGAACAGAAACATGCAGTGCGTCTCTATTAACTACAGGAACTAAACCAATGCAGTCGAATGCAATCGCAATCAACAATTGAACGCTCAAAAACATTAGCTCAGTGCCAGAGATATCTGCAGTTTCACCATTAAAATACCCACAGCTAATGCAGTTAAATGCTGCTCGTATTTTGTATTTTGTTTCTTGCTGCTGCCAGTGCTCCGTTGATCCAAATCAACGTTTTGACTCGGACGATGGCATGTGAAGAATTTTCTTGTACCTCTTCTATTGTAAACTTGTGGACGTGTTTAACCTGCTATTTTATCGGGCGCTTACACCGACCGCAAGACCGCTTTTGGTCCAAGAAACGTTCACACTAATCACACCGAAAGATAACTGGTAAGGATTTCTTCTCAAAGGCAACAAAAAATAATAATTATTATATTCTAGGCCATATATAGGATATATATATATAAGGCTTGTCTTCGAGTCCGATGATTAGTGAGGAATACTGTGTTTCCCGTGTCTGCGCAGCCCCAGCTGTGACCTACATATTTTGCCACAACCAGGGCAGGCAAAACCATTGTCCGCAGGGCAGGCATAACCATTGTCCGCAGGTGGTCGATTTAGATTTTCTTTTCGTCGTCTGCGTTTGTCCTCGGCAGCAGATTTTCTTTTGGTCTCAAATGTGTATCCACCGGTCTTCGTGAGTGACCTCCAGCTGTCTCGTTCCGACGCCGCATGCAGCCAGGTGCTCTCTTTTATGTCAGCCAAGGAAAGTTGACGCCTAAGCTGGTCTTTGAAGCGTAACTATAATTATGTGCACATGAAAATAAATCGTTACAACTTACATGCAATTGAATATTTGACAACCTTTATAGTGCAAATAAGAGTAATAATAAATAAATAATAATAAATCGTACATGGTCGGACATAAACTACAAATTTGCCCATTCTAATTTCTTACAAAATAGCATATCTATACAACTGCATTTCAGTGGAAGTACTAAATGTTTTACATGTTTCGGATGTTCCTTCAGAGTTGAAGATAGTTTACTTCCTAGTCCAAACCTCTCGCAGGACGACGGGGGATGGGAGCGGGCAGGGTTTGAACCCGGGACCATCGATAAATCCAAACGACAGTCCAGCGCGCAAACCGCACGACCAGGCAGCCATACTACTTGTTAATTGCTACTCAGAAAGTAAATTGATTTGAAGGTGTAAAGAAATTAGCTAAAATGTGTCTGCTCAGATTTTAGCGGCGTGCACGCACATGGTCGGCCCCCAATGTCTGATACGCCTAGGCTAGGCTACTGCTACATTAACAGTGAACTGACCTTGACCGTCTCGCTTCTCTTCATCGACGTAGCCGTCACAGTCATTGTCAATGAGATCTCCTTTTGTTTGATTGGTTGTCGGAGAGCACGTGGCCTGTGACGTCACGTACAGACACAATTAGAAAATAAAAAGCAGAAAAACATAAAAAGAGAACCAAGCGGTTCAAATGTAATTTTACCATTTTCGACGGAGTCTAGTTATCATTAATTAGCTGTTAAGAATACAAAGTAATTGCTCCTGCACTAACTTAAAAACTTTGTAATGGAGGGTTTATCTAAAAAAAAAAAATTAAAACGTTAAAAAAAGTTTTTGTTTTTGAGATCTAATCTTGACAAAGATATATCTTCCTGGTCGTGAGGTATGTACGCTGGACTGTCCTTTGGTTTTCATGATGGTACCAGGTTCACACCCTGCCCACTGCTATCTCTCATCGTGGCGCTGGAGGTTCGGACTAGGAAGCTAATTATCTTCAACCCTGAAGAAACATCTTCTCATCTCTGCATGTGGTCCCTTCTGGGGCATAGGCCAATAACCAGCTTCCTCCAGGCATCTCGGTTCTGGGGGAGCCTGTCCAACTGTACCCACGTCTTGCCCATCTGCTTGGCATCTGCTTCCAAATCGCGGCGCCCTGTATTCATGGGCCGTCCCCTCTTCATCTTTCCTTGAGGGTTCTAGGTTAGGGCTTGCCTTATTTAACAAGGCAAGCCCTGAAGAAACATGCGAAACATATAAAACATTTTACACGCAGACAAACGGACAGACAGACTTCACAAAACTAATAGCTGCTCTTTCCCTTTACAAGGGACGCTAAAATGTGTTCCTACCGGTCCTCCTGGTTTCGATACAAAGCCAGCTGGCATCATGTAGAAATTTACAAGAGTGGAGTTCGTCTCGTCTAGGCCAAAGAGATAGGCAGCAAATCGGAAGACATTAACACTGTAGAGCTGATGTGGACCTGGTTTCACGTGTTCGCTCTTAGACATGTACTCATCAACAGGTGGCGGCCAAGGTGGAGAGAGAGATATGTTTCTAGGTCTATCTCAAAAGAAATAAAATGAACTCTGCAGGTTTCTTAATAAGTGAAAATAGGTCTATAGAGAAATAGACATTAGAGAAATAGACATTAGAGAAATAGACATTAGAGACATAGACATTAGAGAAATAGACATTAGAGAAATAGACATTAGAGAAATAGACATTAGAGAAATAGACATTAGAGACATAGACATTAGAGAAATAGACATTAGAGAAATAGACATTAGAGAAATAGACATTAGAGAAATAGACATTAGAGAAATAGACATTAGAGAAATAGATATTAGAGAAATAGACATTAGAATTAAAAAAAAAGCTACGGATATGAAAAATGATTTAATATTTAGTCGGTCAGCATATCAAAAAAAAAAATATTGTAATTTTGTCGCAAGTCTATATGTCTGATTGTATAGATATATATATACCTAATAATTATTTTAATAAATCTCCGAAGTCATTCAACTCCTCGTCCGCATCGTTCTCTAAATCAGGTTACGTCTACGTCAAGGTTTATTCTACTGAATACGTTTTTGTTTCATTGGTTTCAATGTTCGTTACATATTATACGGAATGACAGACCAGACAAAACTAATTGATGGAAGATCCAAAACTTGTAAAGCATTTTGCAAACAAACATTTTTACAGGAACAATATTAAACCTAATACCCCTATGAACAAAATCAATTAAAAAATATCCTGGATGTACGTGAATCTTACCTACGCAACGGGATGCCGTCCAATTTTATATGCTCAAGTTGAAGAGTTGTACAAATCACAAAGACATGGTGTTGAAATGTTGACTCGGCCTCAGTTCTATAGGAAATAGAACATTGTACTTTTATACTACCGTTAGTCAACTCGTACCTTCGTGGAAACTAGAACCGTCTGGGCGTGCTCAAAAACATTGTTGGTTACGAATCTTCGAAACGGCTCTAACGATTTTTCTAGATATTCGACAGCATTGTTGGAAAAAGAATTGCTAGCTCGTTGGACAGATGGGGAACACTCTCTAATTCTCTCTCACATTCTCTCTCACATTCTCTCTCTTTTTTTGTGGCCTCTCTCTCTCACTCCAGCACGTAATTATGTTTTACCTTTTGCTTGAACGTCTAGCTATAACATAACATTTGCCCTTCTTCATGCTTTCTCTCTCTCTCTGTGTCTCTCTCTCTATCTCTCTCTCTATTCTCTCTATCTCTCTCTGTCTCTCGCTATCTTCTCTCTATCTCTCTCATCTCTCTCTCTCTCTGTCTCTCTCTCTGTCTCTCTCTATCTCTATCATCTCTCTCTCTGTCTCTCTCTCTGTCTCTCTCTTTCTCTCTCTCTGCCTGTCTGTCTGTCTCTTCTCTGTCTCCCTATCTCTCTGTCTCTCTCTGTGTCTCTCTCTTTATTCTCTATCTATCTCTTTCTCTGTCCCTCTCTATATTCTCTCTCTCTCTCTCATATCTCTTTATCTCTCTGTCTCTCTCTCTGTCTCTCTTTCTCTCTCTCTGCCTCTCTGTCTGTCTCTTCTCTGTCTCCCTATCTCTCTGTCTCTGTGTCTCTCTCTTCATTCTCTCTCTATCTCTTTCTCTGTCCCTCTCTATATTCTCTCTCTCTCATATCTCTTTATCTCTCTGTCTCTCTGTCTCTTCTCTGTCTTCTCTCCCTCTTCTCTGTCTCTCTCTCTCTCTGTCTCTCTCTTTATCTTCTCTCTATCTCTCTCATATCTCTTTCTCTCTCTCTGTCTTCTCTCTGTCTTCTCTCTCTGTCTCTCTCGCTGTCTGTCTTTATTCTCTCTCTCTCTCTCTCTCTCTGTCTGTGTCTTTCTTCTCTCTATCTCTATCTCTCTCTTCTCTCTCTCTCTGTCTCTCTGTCTCTGTCTCTATCTCTCTCTTCTCTCCATCTATTTGTCCTTACTTTTTATTTAATTGGTTATACAAACCTTGATTCAAAGCAAAGATAAAATATTTTAAAAAAATAAAATAAAGGATTTCAGTGATTACGTTAGTACAACATACATCTAATAAAATAAACATTAACACCCAAGCAGCTATCATTACAATTCAGAAAGAGATATTTTCCAAAAGTAAATATCTTACACCCAGAAAAAAGTATCCAAAAAGAAATAAGTATCTTACACCAAGAAGTATGTATCCAAAAATGAAATAAGTATCTTACACCCAGAAGTAGGTATCCAAAAATGAAATAAGTATCTTACACCCAGAAGTAGGTATCCAAAAATGAAATAAGTATCTTACACCCAGAAGTAGGTATCCAAAAATAATCCTGTAGGTACAAACAGGCTGATAGACAATTCTCCCACTGCCTTGCTAATGCAATGGCCACTGGCCAACAGGGCCACCAGAATGGGCATGTCCGCCTTAACACTGTGAAGGCCAACTATATTGTTTGTGAACTGTGGATGGACAAGGAACATATAAATTATTGGCTTCTTTGGGAGCTACGGCTGGTCAATGAACGTTTAAATTATTGGCTTCTTTGGGAACTACGGATGGACAAGGAACATTTAAATTATTGGCTTCTTTGGGAACTACGGATGGACAAGGAACATTTAAATTATTGGCTTCTTTGGGAATTACGGATGGACAAGGAACATTTAAATTATTGGCTTCTTTGGGAATTACGGATGGACAAGGAACATTTAAATTATTGGCTTCTTTGGGAATTACGGATGGACAAGGAACATTTAAATTATTGGCTTCTTTGGGAATTACGGATGGACAAGGAACATTTAAATTATTGGCTTCTTTTAGAGCTGCGCCTTTGGCTTCTTTGGAAACTGCGAATCGACAAGGAACATATAAATTATTAACTTCTTTGGGAACTAAGAATGGACAAGGAACATATAAATTATTGGCTTATTCGGGAACTGCGGATGAGCAAGGAACATATTAATTATTTGCTATTTTGGGAACTACGGATGGACAAGGAACATATAAATTATTGTCTACTTTTAGAGCTGCGCCTTTTTATGTCATACATTTAATTAGATAAATGATTCAAACTAATTGATACAACTAAAGTCAATATAAGCTTACGTTTTTTTCAATCCCAATTTAATAACTTCAATCTCTTTAAGGGGAAGATAAAAATATGGCAATTAACCAATAACCAGTAAACCAGGTACACACTAGACAACATTTCTTTCAAAAAAAAAATTGAACAATTCTCCACTCTCCCCAAGCCAATGTCAGTAGTTCGGACCTCACCCACAGTTTGAGACACACTTCTCTAGCCCTTGAGATAGAAAGTGCGCTTTACAAAGCTCCTACTATCAACTTACTCTGTCTGTCTGTCTGGCACAATTTTTGTACACGTTATTTCTCCCACACCCAATCTCAGGTCAAGTGGAAACTTCGCACAAGTATTTCTTTTACTTGACAAAGCAAGAATCAATAATAATAATAATAAACAATTAGGAAATTAAGTATTTTGTTTGGTATCGAGTGGAAAAAAATTGTACCTGATATTTGTGGCGGTTTAGACGATTTAGTCCCCTGAAATTTTGTGTAGAGAATAATGTCGTCGCTTATAAGTTTTTAACCAACATTAGATAGCTTTGTGCGAAATTTCCATTTTCATAAGCACTTCGCTGGCAAAGTGGTTAGTATATTTTCTGGATAAGGTTTGAGCTCTCGAACTAGAATTCATGGTGACATTCAGCAAGATACCCTCTTCCTACTCTCACCCATCCCCCTTTTCCCAACTAGTCCAGTCAAATGATAGTATTATAGGCATTGACAAAAAAAAGTGAACACATGAAATATCTCATTACGAAATCAAATTGTTAAAAATATTTTTAATCCCATAGATATAGTATTGTTAAACTACACATTTGATTGCATGACTGATCCAAAACTAATTAGTACAATTGTATTTAATATAAGCTATATTTTATAAAATGTATTTTTTTTTTAAATCTATTCTTTAAAAAAATTAGTCTTTCATTCTTGTGAGTTTAGTAAAGGGTCTACTCACACGCTTGGAATATTGAAACCTATTGCTGACAAATGTTGTGTTTAAAGCCGGACCAAGTATGGTCACCTGGGTGGGAGTACTAAATACAATTTCTAGAGTTCCGGCCCATTGGAATGGCTGGTCCACGATAAAGCTGGTAGCAAAGGCTGACTCTGGCAACTGCATTTCTGTGTTAAGATAAGATGATAAGATAAGATAAGATCATTTTTATTGGTCCAATCAAATGGAAATTCAGTTTGACCACCTCAGCGTAACTATATGGCCTTCTTCAGTCGCGAAGCGAATATATATCATCGCATGAAATGGGATGAATGCCTGAGAATTTCTTTGGTCGGAACGATGTCGCCCACACATCAGTTACCCCCCCCCCCCTCTCCACGCAGCTGATGTATCCAAAGGAAAGGCAGTGTTGATACAGTTTGGGATCATCGGCGTAGAAGATTCTGCCAGAGTGTAACACCGGGTGATGCAAACTGCCTTAGGGTCACCAGCTCCTTACTTTTCCTCAGAGTTGACTCCCGAAGCCTTTCCCATGAGCTGTAAAGCGCTTGGCTTACAAACCGGGGTTCGGTGAAGACTGGGATTTTTAATTTCGAATCTCTTTCGGCACCCCAGAGTCCACTCAGCTTTAATTGGTACCTGACAATAGTTGGGGAAAAGTAAAGGCGGTCGGTCGTTGTGCTGGCCACATGACTCCTCATTAACCGCAGGCCACAGAAACAGATGAGCTATATTACGGCATCTCCCCTGTAGACCACAAGTTCTGAAAGGGGAACTTTACTTTACTTTGCTAAAAAACAATTGCTTGGCAATTTTGCTTAATGACCTATATTTTAATGATTTGAACCCAATATCTAATTCTGGAAAATTGAAATAATCATAATTATTATTTACTTGAATTTACATTTATAAAGAAACTGTATAGTTAATTTTGGGTCAATTCCTTAATCTCTGATCATTCAGACAAGATAAGCCGAAAGAACTTCTCTTATATAATAGTATACATTTTTGTTATACCAAAAAAATACATCCATTAATATATACTTTGAAAAGACAATACATATTTTACATAATAGCAAAACATCCAATTTTCGCTTATTAACTAATGAATTAAGATTTAAAAAAAAATAACCTCGCCCCATTCCCCCCCCCCCTTTTTGAGAAAGTATCCTGGTTAAGTGAATGTACGCATATACTAGACTTTATAATATCCCAATGATAGGCCTTGAAATCTAGATTTAGAAGACGATGCGCAAATTGTTCATGAACATTCATTTATTAAACTCTTGAACTAATACACGAAGACCTGTAGTCCGTTCAAAGTAAATATTTTCTAGTATTCATGTGAAATTAAAAGTTATTTCTTTTTATAGTTTAAGCAAATTACAAAATACATCCTTTCTCAGCAGTTGGCATGGGAAGAGTATTTATTGTTATTCAACTACCTGTAGAAAGTACATTTTCTATAGTTCTTTGGACCGCCCGAAAAAGAAAAAAAAAAAAACGGCTGAAATGAGCATTCATTGCATAAATGTAGAGTATGCATATTCACAGGGGCGGGGGCTGAGCGGTAAAGCGGGAGTCCCGGGCTCGAATCCTTGTGAAGACTGGGATTTTTAATTTCAGGATGTTTAGGGGCACCTCTGACTCCACCTAGCTCTAATGTGTACCTGACATTAATTTTAGAAAATACAGGCGGTTTATCATTGTACTGGCCACACTCTCTTTAGATATAGGCCGCAGAAACAGATCTCAGATGACATTATCTTCCCTATAGATCTCAATGTCTGAAAGAGGGGCTTTACTTTTGCTGTAATAAATACATATATATATATATAAATCCTGGCTACGCCCATTACGGTAATACATCATTCATGATTGAGTCTATATGCTTTAACCAGCTATATGACGAACACATTTCGATGACTGGTTACTATCATATACCAGGAAACAACAGTAAAAGACAGGACATGTCAAGACTTCGGTTAGTGCCTGCAAGCTGGACGAATCGAAATGGCATGTTAACAAATCTGCGTTAATGGCCTCGCACTAATAGTAATAGTACTAATATGCACTTTTAGCTGAACTTACCAAGAGCTATGTCAGGAACACATTCAGGTTTGGATGCTCTTGTATCAGAGGCGTAGTCGAAACAGTTTCCTGAGATCACCCCAAATACATCATTCGCCTGAAGGCGAGTCCCTAAAAGCGTACACAATAAACGTGAAAATTTATTATTAACTTAAGTAAGTGTAGAGGGCGCGGTGAAAGCTGGGATTTTGAATGATGGATTTTTAGGGCGCCCCTAAGTCCACCAAACTCTTGTGGGTACCTGACTTAGTTGGTGAAAGTAAAGGTGGTTGGACGTTGTGCTGGCCACATGATACCCTGCTCGTTAACCGTTGGCCATAGAAACAGATGACCTTAAGATCATCCGAAGCAGGACGTGTTGGCGCGAGCCGTTTTGGCGACCGGACGTTTTGGCGGGAAATACGTTATGTACGTTTAATGTATTATTTCTTTTAAAAGAATTATTCATATCTATGTTTAGCATGAGTGTTTGTGTTAAGACATATTTTTCACGTACTAAATGTTAATGTGTGTTTTTCACATCATTTTCTTTATAAACATTGTGGCTTGTGTATGTGTGTTTATTAAGAGGCACACTTTTATTTTCAAAAATTTTTTTTTCAAAAATTACTTTAAAATTAAAAACAAAAATCGCGTGAGAGAGGGGAGGGAGTGGAGGAACGAGTATAGACAAGGAGTGAAATGTAAGCAGAAGAGAGGGGGCGGGATAGGTGTCACATGTAATGACCATTCCCAAGGAGATGATCGCCAGACGCATGACGCCAACGACCAGTGCTCGGTCTTCATTTGTTTAACTCTACCTGCGTCAATGCGAGATGTGTCACCCAAATCACCCCTACCCAATTTCTCAAAATATATCTTTTCACGTTTGTACTGACCACATTCCGTGTCTTGATCTTTACTATGTGTGGAGTTATTGTCGTCATTCAGCGTAATAGAGCTTGAGATGTTAACATGGTTTTTGTTATATAAAAGTGTGACACTTAGCTAGTTCGTATATTACACTAATGTCAAATAAAAAAAAAATCTTTTGGAAAGAAATCCAAAAATGTCATCCAGTGCGATTAGCAGAACTCACATATAGCATGTCATTACCATTCAGGAATCTGACTTATTATAGGCCTATAGTCATGAAATAAGCAAAACCTTTATAATAAAAAAAAACAAAACAGTTCGCTGAACGGTGTTAGAATTCCTACTATACATACAATATTAGGGTAGAGAAAAATAAACATTGTTATAAAAGCTACGTGCTTATTAAACTATCGTGTAATGATATCTCGCGCCAAAACGGCTCGCGCCAAAACGTCCCATCGCCAAAACGTCCCATCGACATAACGTCCCATCGACAAAACGGCTCGCGCCAAAACGTCCCGTCGCCAAAACGGCTCGCGCCAAAACGTCCCATCGCCAAAACGTCCCATCGCCAAAACGTCCCATCGCCAAAACGTCCCATCGCCAAAACGGCTCGCGCCAAAACGGCTCGCGCCAAAACGTCCCGTCGCCAAAACGGCGGCGCCAAAACGTCACGTACCGAACACCATCTGCCCCATTGATCGCAAGGTCTGAAGGGGAAACTACTTTTTTTTAAAGTAAGTATACGGTATATAGCAAACCTAACTGACATGTTATTTACACTATTTGGACAGAATTTAATTTTAAAATTGATTCTTCGTGGCTAAAAATTGCGCACCAAAAAGCTTGTTTTTTTTTAGATTTCTCTCCATCACAGATTGTGACGTTTCAGATCAGTGTTCAGGCCTTCTTTAATAGTTGGTCTTGGTTGGACTCCTAGCGTTGCATAGTAATACTCCCGCGAATAAATAAATACATCATGCCATTATCAGTATTGCTTCATCAAGACAGGTGTGTATCTCGGTCTGTCAACAAGACCTTCACTTAATAAAAATCCAGTACTTTTATACACACCATATATAAGACAGCGTTAAAGCGGCTTGCTCTTTGTGCGCTTTTTTATCGGCGCTATTTGCTCGCGTTATTTTTGATGGCACTATTTTTGTCTATTTAGTTGGGATTATTTTATACTCGCTATTTTGCCGTCGCTACTTCGTCCTCGCTATTCTATGCGCGCTATTTTGTCAAGAAAACACCTATAGTCACCTAGATTCGTAACCAACATCTAGTAATCAACAAGTCACACAACATGAAAACAAAAGGCATTGCACCTACCTGTTAATGTGTTATGCATTAATTCTCCGGTACAAAGCTGAATGCTTAACGCCTCCTCACTTTGACATAAACACAAAAACATAAGTCAGATAATATTAGACACATAAACACAAAGACATAAGTCAGATAATATTAGACACATAAACACAAAGACATAAGTCAGATAATATTAGACACATAAACACAAAGACATAAGTCAGATAATATTAGACACATAAACACAAAGACATAAGTCAGATAATATTAGACACATAAACACAAAGACATAAGTCAGATAATATTAGACACATAAACACAAAGACATAAGTCAGATAATATTAGACACATAAACACAAAGACATAAGTCAGATAATATTAGACACATAAACACAAAGACATAAGTCAGATAATATTAGACACATAAACACAAAGACATAAGTCAGATAATATTAGACACATAAACACAAAGACATATGCCTGATAATATTAACCCTCCCCCCCAAAAAAAAAAAAAAAAAAATATTTTTTTCCTGTTTGGTCGTGAGGGTATGGGCTTCGAACTTTTGTCAGAAATCTGTCGTTTTGCTGGCCACACGGCACATTTGTTAACAATAGGCCATAGAAATATAAGAGGCGTTTACATTATCTGCTTACCGACTGAAAATGCTAAGCGACAGCTTCAACCTTTTCTATCTAAATTTTAACCAGCACCGTAATGAATTTATTGGGATTAAGGCGAATGCATATAAGTGGAACATAATTTAAAACAATTATTAATAAGTAGTTTTCACATTATCGCAGGAACCGTAATGTTCCACCATGATAGCAGTACACAACGTCCACCATGATAGCAGTACACAACGTTCCACCATGATAGCAGTACACAACGTTCCACCATGATAGCAGTACACAATGTTCCACCATGATAGCAGTACACAATGTTCCACCATGATAGCAGTACACAACGTTCCACCATGATAGCAGTACACAATGTTCCACCATGATAGCAGTACACAACGTTCCACCATGATAGCAGTACACAATGTTCCACCATGATAGCAGTACACAGAACTAAAGGAAGAGCAGTTTGTTTTTACATATATGTTTATTTTTCTGTAGGCTTTGAATAAGAGATTAACACTTGACAGAGGAATTAGATAAATTAGATTATTAGTATATGATATCAGTTAAGCCGGGTTCACATCGAACTTCTTTTTTACTTTCGCGGTTGGGGCACCACACAGGATCTGTCAACTATCTTTCTCCATTCGTCTCTGTCATTTGCGTTTGATAGAATTTCATTTTAATATTCTTTCGTAAAATATTGAAACCTGCATTTTTAACCTGCCTGGATGGACCACTTCAGGGACCATTACTGAGTTTGTGTTCCCACACCTTTGTAACCTTGTTCCTGTTACTTTTATGAGTGACATTATTAAAGAGCTTGAATAAATTAGAAAGTATCAAAGTATGTAGCAATGGTAGAGATTGAATTTGGGGTTTCACAAAGTTAATCTTAAATTAAGATACATTCAAATTAACCGCATACACATGTAAATGGTGCATGTCACATATTATCCCCAACACAATCGACCTATAAGTTGTTGTCTTAAAAACGGACACAACCGAATGAGACTAAACATCTTTCAGAAGCTAACAATCAGGACCAGCGAAATATGCCCTAGTAAGCTGTTAGCAGAGAATGCTGACCATGTCTTTTAAAGCTGTGCACTTTATCGAGAGGCCTGAAACTGGCTGAAAAAATTATCTCTACAGGGAGGAAAACGGTAAAGTGGGCAGGCTAAATTAGAGACAACTGCAAAGTTGTTTGATTTTTTTTTTCACCAATATATGTTTTGTTACCTGAATCTTATTTCATTGTCGCATCATTGTTTGGTATCTAGTGACATGAACAAGTCGGGAATCACGGAGTACACTTATATTGTGTCTATGGTGTTTCACGTGAAGAGTGAGACCTAGTTGGGAATTATGGGTAAAGAGTTTCGTTTTGAGAGTTGACCACATGGTTAGAAGGAGTAGTCACCATGTTCTTAGACGTATTTAGTATGTAGAAGTTAAATGTGAACTGTATAAATCATTTACTAAGTGTGTACTTTGTA
Organism: Biomphalaria sudanica; assembly: GCA_036873155.1. Lineage (NCBI taxonomy): Eukaryota > Metazoa > Mollusca > Gastropoda > Planorbidae > Biomphalaria > Biomphalaria sudanica. The sequence continues at coordinate 517,666 of JAZGLO010006091.1, forward strand.
TATTTCATTGAATGTTATCATGGAGTTTTGTGAGATAAAACTTGTATTTCTTGATGGGTGGACTTGCCAATATATTTTGCATTTAATTTTATAGTCAATAACCGTACTGTCTGCTAATCAAGTACTTAATGAATTTTAATATTTTTGTGCTGTAATAATTTGAGTAGACATATGCGACAATAAGTAGTACAACGGTTCAAGCGAAGGAAGGCATCTTTAATTACTGCATAGTAGACTCTTTAATATGCACAATCAAATGTCACATAATAAGTAGTGACAATCATGATGAGAAGAAAGTTGTTCAAATTCTTCTTCTTCTTCCTTGTTCTCATTTCTATGTTGGAGAATTCAGATGACTAGACCAATATGTTGGAAGCTTGGTCGAGAGGCTAATTACGCTTGAACTTGGCTTGGCTTGGCTACCCATAATTGGGGGCTCAAGTTTCGACACCCAACTTGAGCATTGTTGTATTTACTGAGCGCCTAAAGGCAGCACGGAAAACTTTCTCCCAGATACCCCCCCCCCCCCCTAAACGGGTCCACAAATAAGACTTGACCATAGCACCATTGGCATGAATGTAAAAGCTATAATTTCTAATTTATGCCAGATATACTGCGCTGTGGTTTCTAAATCAGGGAGCTCTCTATATAATTTTCCTTTCTTTAGTGGTGCTTAAGGGCCAGTGTTTTGTACGGGCCTCTTGATAAAGAATGCAGTTTTGAAGGACGTGGTCAGCATTGTTTGGTGATACTCCACTGGGCAGATTTCACTAGTTGCAGTGTAGAGGTTTTACGTTTTACCTACGCCTTGTATTTTCAGAAGCTAATGCCTGTTGTATGTCGAGGTTTATGGCTTTCGTTAAAAAAAAAAAAGATAGAGCTTCTCTTGTCGAAATGAAAATAATTCTTAATTTTCCAAGTTGAAAATCATAAAACATAACTTAACATTTAGCTTGAAACTTATAGACTTACTGAATTGATAAGACCACTGAAACAAGCTCATCTTTTCTGTTTAAAGTTCTTTCTAAACCGAGAATTGTCAAATAGCGAAATATGGTATTCATTTTTAATTATCTCCCTTAATATTATTTCATGATAATTGTAAAAACTCGAAGCTTTCACAAGCCTATGTAGAACAAATCTGTAGTGTTTACTTGTACTTTCAAACCCTGGGCTACCTCGGAAAATGTGATTTCTGCAGTGCTAATTAAGTGCACAACAGTTGCTATTTATAGTTTTACTGCTAAGATGAACAGTTGTAATAATGTACTAATAGCAATTTATTTGAAAAAAAAAACAACAAAAAACTTACCTGTCTAAAGGAAAAACGAATGAATGTTTAAAATATCCATCTCTATCTTTGAAATACTTTATGAGTTCTGTTCTGCCAGCTTCGTTAGGATATATTGTAATGGACTGATTCATAGGCCCATTAACAATCTGAATAGACGGCCTGAAACTGTTGCCAGATGTTCCAGAAGAAACAAAAATAAAAATAAAATTGAATTTAGTGAATTTCATTTCTGAAAAAAACATTCGTTATGAAAAATTATCATTGAATAAATTAATTAGCAGGTAATATTTTTAGCGGCCCCCGAAAGGGGAAAAGACGCTATTAATTTTATGTGGAATGTCTGTCCGTCCGTCCGTCCTTTTGTTCCGTTTAGATCTCGTAAACTAGAAAAGATATTGAAATTCCGGCATCATGATAATTTAAAACTTTCAAAGTTCTGATGCAACGGTAACTTTTTTGTTTTTTAAAAGTGAACAATTTAATTTTTAGAATCAACTATGCAAGAATTTTTTTTTCATAAAATTACACCATTTTTACAACTATTCACTATTAAAAGTAACAAACACGGGAGGCTCTTTAGTAGGGGAGATGACCATTTACCATATTTTGAACACATTTATGCAAACGGTTTAAGTTTTTTTTTTTCTTTTTGTATTTGTTACGAATGTATTGCCAAGTTATGGAGACTCTGTCATACTAGCTAGTACATTTACCAAAAAAAAATGGTTACTATTTTTTTTTCAAAGAGAAAAAATCTATTTAACATGCATATAAGTTTGACATAATTTAAAACAAGTAGTTTTTCATATTATCGCGTAAAATGTAAAATTAGATAGAATCAAGATCCACATGACTAAGGATTTTATATATATATATTTTTTTTTTTTTTTGTTAGAAATTATTTTTTTAATGATGCTTTAAATAAGAGATTGACCCTATACAAAACAATTAGATCGATAAGATAATCACTATGTGATATCAGTTAGGCCACTTCACTTTCACAGATCCCTTGGTCTGCTGAACCGTTGGGGCACCACTAAAGATCTGTTTACTATCTTTCTCCATTCTTCTCTGTCATTTGCCTTTGATATAATATCAGTCTAATATTTTTTTCTGAAAATATTGAAACCTGCCTTTTTACCTGCCTGGGTGGACCACTTCGGAGGCCGATATTGAGTTTGTGTTTCCATACAATCTGTCTTAGTAACCTTTTTTTTTTGTTTCATTTTTCGTGTACCATTGTGTTTGAATGGAAATTAGAAAAAAACAACAAGAAAAACATTTTAATAAAACGTAACAAAGAAAAAAGAAAACCAAAAGACCAAAGCTTAGGCCTGCACGAAGTGTAATGGTATTAATTCGTTTTGGATCAGTCATGCCATTATAACTGTCATAGATCTAGACGAACAACAGTACATCTGGGCGATCAGAAAATGTTTTACCAATTGTTTTTTTTTTGTTTTTTTTAGCGCTGGTTCATGCTTTTAGCTTTCTCAACACGCTATTGTCCTAGCTCTTATCGGGAGTCCTATCACGTATCGGGAGCCCTATCACTTATCGGGAGCCCTATCACTTATCGGGAGTCCTATCACTTATTGGGAGTCCTATCACTTATCTAGACCTGTTAGGAAAATAGGGGGCGGGAGGAGAAAGAAAGCGATATATGGACACATTTTACTATAATCGCTTTTTAAAAACTATTTCATATAAAGAAAGGTTTAGGACTTGAATTCAAGCTCATTACTCATGCCAACATTATGACCACTTCGCTAGTTAAGAGTTACTATATGGATTGTTTAGTTTGTACCTACATACTTTCAAGCGACTACAAATAAAGGGGTCTAATTCAGGCTCAGTCAATTTAAAATTTATTTCCATTTTTCGAGATACCAGACAAATTTATTTTTTTCAAATTGATTCTTGTGTTGTCAAACAAAAGAAATAATTGTGTAAATTTTCATCCGAGATGGGGTGTCGGAGATGGGGTGTCGGAGATGGGGTGTCGGAGAAATAACATACAATAACCACCACACTACTTTCTTCATGGTTACCTCAGAGTCATGATTACATCAGAAACTCCTCAGACAACAGAATCAAAGTATCCGCCCTACTTTCATTATGGTTACATCAGACTTATGGCTACATCGAAACTATTTAGTCTATACAATCAAAACATTCACCCAACTTTTCTAGTGGTTACATCAGACTCATCGATACATAAGAATCATGATTACTACAGACTCATGGTTACATCAGACTCATGGTTACATCAGACTCATGGTTACACCAGACTCATGGTTACATCAGACTCATGGTTACAGCTAACGCATGGTTACATCAGACTCATGGTTACATCAGACTCATGGTTACATCAGACTCATGGTTACATCAGACTCATGGTTACATCAGACTCATGGTTACATCAGACTCATGGTTACATCAGACTCATGGTTACATCAGACTCATGGTTACATCAGACTCATGGTTACATCAGACTCATGGTTACATCAGACTCATGGTTACATCAGACTCATGGTTACATCAGACTCATGGTTACATCAGACTCATGGTTACATCAGACTCATGGTTACATCAGACTCATGGTTACATCAGACTCATGGTTACATCAGACTCATGGTTTCATCAGACTCATGGTTACATCAGAAACTCTTCAGCCCACTCAACCAGAACAGCCGCCCTACTTTCGTCGTGATTCCATCAGAAACCCCCTCCATATACTTCATAACGGGTCCTTTATTGCCCTACCTTGGTGTTAGGACCGTGTACCTCCTTCCCCAGCCCTCCACTGGAACGGCCTGAAAATAGGCCACAATGTTGTACAGCTTTGGAATGAAGGCGTAGACGAGGCACGAGAAAGTGGAAGCTGCTTTCAGAGTGTTGGTCCATCGAGTTTGTGCGATAGGTTCGAACCTTAACAATGATAGGTTTCAATCCTAGAGTTATATGTGTGACTTGATACAGACCAAAAGACAGACAGACAGCACAGCGCTGATATAATTTTGTAAACAAGAATATCATGCAAATACTTTTAAAAAAGCTTAATATTAAAAAATAGTTTTATCAATTTGTGTGTACCAGTATTGTAATTAATTTTGTAATAGATCTAGACTAACAATAATGCACTCGTGCGATTAGAAATAGTATTACCAATTGTAGTTGGTAAGCGAATTTTCATTTTTTTTTTAAATGCTTTTTGCAATACGATAGGATTCTATCATTTGTCTGGAAAGAGGTTGGGGAGAAAGTAGGGGGAATCTGGGTGATCGCTTTTTAAAAATTCATTAAAAAAAAGAAGATTAACGACCGGAATCGAACTTAAGTGATAAAGCGTCCTCATACTTTTTGAGTAAATACACTAACCACTGTGAATATTTTTTAGTTATCTATTGTTAGTTTTCTCTCTACAATGTATAAAGGGGAGTAATTCAACTTATACCACCTGTAAAGTCAAATACGATTTCATTCCCTTGTTCAAGATACCAAATAAAATAATTAATTATCAATAGTTAATTAAACACATTTAAAAAAATGATTCTTGTTTTGTCAGGTGAAAGAAATAATGAGCAAAGTTTCAGTTTTTTTTCGGGAGTGAGTGTGGTAGAAATAACAAGTACAGACTTTTACCAGACAGAGTAAGTTGATTTAAGCTTTGTACAAATTATGTGTCTGGTAAAATTGTTGTTTTATTCATGTACACGGACACCAAGCAACGGACTTACCCAACGAAATCGTTCTCCTCGTATAGAGTGTAATGTTGTCCACTTGAGATGAGGAAGTCTGCCTTGTCCTCCCAGTCTGACCCACGTCTACTAACAGTGACCTGGGGATTTAAATTTGCAAGATGCTGTTGTGTATGATGATTGCACACCCCCTCCCCATCTACCACCAGGGAAATGTTGATGAAAACATTGTGAAATTTTTTTTAATTGAATACAACTCTCATATAGATTTGCAGCTTCTGTTTTAAACATGAACTGTTTTTTTTAAATTCCTCATATTTTTGTACAGCTTTGTTACTTCGATTTTTAAATTTACTTGGGGGGGGGGGGTACCATCGATTATCAACGTCTAGAAGCTGTTCTTAAATGTTGGGGTTAAAATGAGAGTTTCAATGACTTTCGTTAAGACTAAAATGAGTACAACGGGGGGAACAATCTGTTAACCCCCCTTTTGGCTGGTGTTATATCATTGTAAATCCAAACTTTTAAGGAATTTAATGTAGATTTTATTCAACTCTTCTAGGGCATCAAAAAAATATGCGCAACTTTTTTTAATACCATGGCAATGCGAAGCGCACACCACAGGATCAGACAGCCATGGGTTAACTTTCTAAAACTGTAACTATAACACAGCGAGTGATATTGTCTGTGCTATGCTCCGCAGATAACAAAATAGTCGGTAGGTACTACAAGAAAAAAAACATTGTTTTATAAAAGCTGTAAGTGTACTTACATAAAACTCTTCAATGTTGTACGTATAGAGCAGAAGTCGCAGGTAGACGGCGTTAGGCAGCGGTGTGCTGTAGCCTGGGTAGGCCAGGACAAAATGTCTACCAAACGTAGAGACACCTAACAGGAAGGAAAGGAACACTTTTGTTTTCAATTCAAAGGGTCAGGACGAAATGTTGAATGTTTGTAACATGTTTTGTTTGTAGCAAGTTTTGTTTGTAGCATGTTTTGTTCGTAACATGTTTTGTTTGTAACATGGTATGTTTGTAACATGTTTTGTTTGTAGCATGTTTTGTTTGTAACATGTTTTGTTTGTAGCATGTTTTTTTTTCTTGTAAATTCTTTTTGTAACATTTTTTTTGGGAAATACATTTTTTGTTTGTTAAATGTTCTTTCAAAGTTGAAGACAATTTACATCCTAGTTCGAACCCCCCGCAGGACCACGTGGGATGGCAGACAGTGGGGTCCACACACTACCACCGAGACCACCCAAGGGCAGTCCAGCTCACACACCTCAAGGCCAGGCAGCTATCACTACAGTATATCCACTGGTCAAAGAGGATAACTAGAAACCACTAGTTACAAACTCTCTGCAACCACCAAGCAGTGTTTTGTTCATCGCCTCGGCGCAGTTCCTCATATAGACATTACTGGTAGATATAGTTTTAAGGACAGGGTTCTTCCCCTTTAGATAAGCTTTGTTTTCTATACGGGATTTTTTTATTATTTTGCATATGTATATTTATAGCGTTTTGGAATTGTCCATTCCATACATATTTGTTTTTTTCCATTTTACACAAGAAAATGTTTATATATCTATAATTAAGTAACTAGAGCAACATTCAAAGACCGCATCACAAAACAAGATATTAGAGACAAGGTTACTGCAGCGATTGGACCCCATGATGACCTGCTAACTATAGTAAAAAACAAAAAAACAACAACGCATCCTTAAAATCTATGGACATATTAAAAGATCTTCGGTGACTCGCAAAGACCTTCCATCAGGGAACAGTACCAGGAAAAAGAAGAAGGGGACCACAGAGAAAGCGATGGGAGGACAACATAAAAAATGGAGAGAGAGGTTCTAACTAGGGGAAAGGACAGAGAGGAATGGAAACAGACGGTCGACGAGTCTTGCATGGTGCCTCAACGGTCCAATAGACTAAGGGATAGGTTAAGGTAAAAAAGAAAAAAGTGTAATAAAGATAATTTACCTTCTGGTTGAATTTTTTCCAATTGGAAATTTTCTAGGAACAGAAAGAGATTAAATATATATATAGAACAGGTAAACGTAATTACTTTATAATTATTAGGCAAAGAAAGCGAAATAACCAGGATTTGAACTACGGACGTCCGAATTGCATCATATCCACCCAGTAGCGACAGAAATCTGACAGTACCGTCCCCCCCCCCCAGTTCAAACAAATTGCAATGGGTTGAGCGGTAAAGCACTTAACTTCCAAACCGGGGTCCAGGTTTGAATCCTGGCGAAGACTGGGATTTGTAATTTCGGGTTCTTCGGGCGCCTCTGAGTACACCCAGCTCTAATGGGTACCTGACATTGGTTGGTGAAAAGTAAAGGCGGTTTGTAGTTGTGCTGGCCACATGACACCCTCGTTAATAGTAGGCCACCGAATCCGATGACCTTTACATCCTCTGCCCTAAAGACCACAAGGTCTGAAAGGGGAAATTTACTTTTTTACTTAGCGTTAAATTACCCGAGACCAGCGGGTCTTAATTTGCGTATCAATGTCGATAGAGTTACAGAGAGTGTTTTTGGAACAATTAAACGAACAAATAATTTGAATGTAAAAATAATATGAATGGAGCTATCAAAATAGCTAATTGACTTAAATCCATTTTTTGTAATTTAAAAATTTGCTTGTAGGCGTACATATATGTAAATCCAGATCAAGAGTCAAGATAATATTAAGATAGATGTAGACCTACTATTATAAGAGTGAATTCAAGGGTTCAATAAGCTTATTAATTATTGTATGTTAGTATTTGTAATATCCCCCATATCGAGCATCAGGTAGCCTGTACAATCATTGTGTTCGTGCGTGGTGCCCCGCATGGTTGAGAGACATAGAGAAATATATATATAGATAGATATTTAGTATCATACTCTTCTTACCTTGTAATGACAATGGGAACGTGACTGAAACAAGAAAAGAATAAAGGCGCATGCCACTTATGATCAAACTTGTGTCTTAATTAGTAATATTTGTCTTTTTCTTTCTCTGCTGTTTGAGTCATTAGTTTTCAGTTTAGCATCAAATGAGTCTAAAAATAAAGGATGCAAGGTAATATAAAGTTTATATACAATGCTATACATTCAGGAATTTAATAACAGATTTTTAATACTAAAATTTTGGTAAAATAAAGTTTCCCTTTCAAAAGTAACGGTCTATAGGGCAGATGATGTATAAATAATCTTTTTCTGTCGACCACGGTTTAACGAGGGTATCATGTGACCGGCACAACGATGAACCTCTTTTGCTTTTTCCCATATCATGTCAGGTAGCCATTACAGCTGGGTGGACTCTGAGGCGTGCTAAGGATCCCGAAATTAAACATTCCAGTCTTTACCAGGATTTGAACCTGGAACTTACCTGTTTAGAAGCCGAGTGCTTTACCACTCAACCGACGCGTCAGATATATTTGTTACTTTCACTTAAACCATTAAGCCTAGCATTCACTACTCTAAAAGTACACATGGAGACACCCCTAATGATCTTAGCATGAAAGTTTTACTTTCTCTTTCAGGACTGGCAATGTATGGGGGCGACGATGTAAATCTAATCTATTTCTATGACCAACTGTCAACAAGGGTGCCATGTGGCCAGCTCAATGACCAATTCCTCTTAAGCTTCCGCCTCATACACGTCAGATGCCCAATATCGTTCGATGGACTCATGGTCGTCCAAAACATTTTAGTTCATAATACTATTGTGAGCGTGGATTCGAAATTGAGAGCTCTCAGAAGCTAAGCAACCTCAACCACTGACTCCAGATTTAATTACTATCGTTGTCGACGTCATCAGCAGATCAGGAAGTCTACTGGCACTTGTGACAACAAGTGAACGCCGTTACATGCTTTCGGTAGCAAGGTGACTTCTGATACGTGCGCAGCATAGTGTGAATGTGGAATGGTGCGGGTGTCTGTTGAAAGAGAGAGAGGATGGAATCCGGAAATGAAGGAATGCAATCAAAGTTATTGTTGACACATTATTAATTGTAACTCAAGATTAAAGTCATCATAATCTACCATTTTATGAGTCTGTTATTGTATCATTAAAAGTCTCATCTGTACGTAACAACGTCCAAATCTTTGGAGAGTCTGTTTTCACTATTCTAATGTTCCCTTTAACCCTTTTTTTTCTCTGTATAAATCACAATATAATCCTCTAATCATAATCCTCTAACCATAATCCTCTAATCATAATCCTCTAATCATAATCCTCTAATCATAATCCTCTAATCATAATCCTCTAATCATAATAATCAAATCATAATCCTCTAATCATAATAATCAAATCATAATCCTCTAATCATAATCCTCTAATCATAATCCTCTAATCATAATCCTCTAATCATAATCCTCTAATCATAATCCTCTAATCATAATAATCAAATCATAATCCTCTAATCATAATCCTCTAATCATAATAATCAAATCATAATCCTCTAATCATAATCCTCTAATCATAATCCTCTAATCATAATCCTCTAATCATAATCCTCTAATCATAATCCTCTAATCATAATAATCAAATCATAATCCTCTAATCATAATCCTCTAATCATAATCCTCTAATCATAATCCTCTAATCATAATAATCAAATCATAATCCTCTAATCATAATCCTCTAATCATAATAATCAAATCATAATCCTCTAATCATAATCCTCTAATCATAATCCTCTAATCATAATAATCAAATCATAACCCTCTAATCATAATCCTCTAATCATAGTCCTCTAATCATGATCCTCTAATCATAATCCTCTAATCATAATCCTCTAATCATAATAATCAAATCATAATCCTCTAATCATAATCCTCTAATCATAGTCCTCTAATCATGATCCTCTAATCATAATTCTCTAATCATAATAATCAAATCATAATCCTCTAATCATAATCCTCTAATCATAATAATCAAATCATAATCCTCTAATCATAATCCTCTAATCATAATCCTCTAATCATAATCCTCTAATCATAATAATCAAATCATAATCCTCTAATCATAATCCTCTAATCATAATCCTCTAATCATAATCCTCTAATCATAATCCTCTAATCATATGTTTTGAACAATATCTGAAGGAAACAAAATAGGTGAAAAAAGGATCTACGACATATTCTTATCTTTATATTATCTTAAGTCGTTTGCGTTTGTTACAGACAATTTCTGCTATGGCATTTATGTTCCTGACTGATTCAGGTAATACTCACGTTTTCTTTAAAGCTTTGTTCAATCATATAAAAAAAGAAATTTAATGTTCCTTTACCATTGTATCATTCTAGATCTAGATGTAATCTTCAAATACAAAAACAAAATTTAATAAAATACTCAGAAAGACACAAAGATAAAGGCACATTCCTCGTTCCATATGCTAGGACAAAGTTGTACAAATACTCCTTCTTCTCTAGTGCTATTAGAGCATGGAATGGGTTGCCTGAGCTAGCCGGAAAAACCAGTGACTTGGCAGAATTTAAGTCATTGGTTAATATGCATGACTAAATGCATGACGCATATAACGTAATTATCATCTATTTTGAAGTAACGTCTGTATTATATAAGTCTGGAATAAGATAAGATAAGATTGATCTATATTTTGTGTTTTTATACTTTAAGTTAGAAATGCATAGCAAAGTGAACGATCTCCTTCCTTCGTTATCTTCAGTCTTGTTTTAAAACAAGCTGTATTTTTTTATTCATTTTTGAGTTGGATTTTTTTAATACAAATTTACTTTCAGCAATATACCTTTTTTTTAACTACAATGTCTTGAAACTTCATCAAAATGAGTGAAGTAAATGGACTTAGTAGATCGGTGATTATTACATGTTCAAAGAATGTGCTATTCTGGTGCCTGTAATAGATTTGCGCGTCATTCCAAAATTAGGATCGAAAAACGAAGTAACAATTGAATCATTGTACAGAAGCTCCTCCTTCCCTAGTGCATGGAATTGGTTGCCTGAGCCAGCCAGGAAAACCAGTCACTTGGCAAAATTTAAGTCGTTGGTTAACATTCATGACAAGATACACTACGCGTATGACGTAATCATCTTCTATTTAAAAGTAACGCCTGTATTATATAAGTTAAGCTCCCTCAACTGTACCTTGAAAAATGACTTTTGATAGTCAGTCATGTTTTACAATATGACCGAACCAACTTAAATTTACCTATGGAAGTACTATTAAAATAATAGACATAGTTTTGACTTGTTAAAGTGCAAACTCATTTGTGTTCTTTTCCTGGTATCTGACACCCAGCATATTTCAGTAGCATTTACTCTCACAGGCTTGAATTCTTCTTTCAGCCTCAGCGTTCAGTGTCCAACGTTCATAGAAGTACAGAGACCACTACTGAAGAGAGGATCTACAAACAGTCACTCCACGACAGCGGTTCTCAACCTTTTAAGCTCGGCGACCCCTTTTTACTGTCCCCCACTCTGCCGTGACCCCCCTCCCATAACATACACAGCAACTGAAGAATACACTAAATACAATCCATATTTTCCATGGTCTTAGGCGACCCCTGACAAATCGTCATTCGACCCCTCAAGGGGTCGCGACCCACAGGTTGAGAACCCCTGCGCTACGATATCAAGCATGATATTTTCACGTCTGAAGTAGGCCAACGATAAGGGGTATACAATACAATAATTAAATGTCTATACAAATACAAGAAAAAAAGCAAAATATAAAAAAGTCTTTATAAAACGTATCTAAGGGGAAGAACCTCGCAAGTACAAATATATCTCTCAATAACGTAGAAGTTATTTCCCTTAATGCATTCAAAAGCATAATAATTAATTACCGATACTAAATTGATTAATTGGTTAATTTTGTAAATGATTCCTGTTCTTGGTTTATTGTTTGATTTGGTTGTGTTTTTTTTTCATAATAAATAGTTGTTTAAGGTTTCAATTTGATCCGAGAATTGGTGTGTGGGAAATAACGTATAAATTATCTAGAGGTACCAAACCCTTTTATGTTACCCATATTTGTGAATAGTGTGAAGGATTAAGTTTCCTTGTTGCTATAAACTGATGATTATGATTAATTAGTGGACTAAATTGTTTTGTTTTTCCTTGATTCCCGTCTTGTCAATGACAATAAATAATTGTCCAAAGTTTTAAATCGATCAAAAAATGGGCGTGTGAAAAATAAAATGTACAAACTTTTTTTTTGACCAGACAGACAAAGTTTGATATAAGCTTTGGAATACATTGAAATATTAAAGCGTAATGTGTATTCAATAAACATTTTTTTTTTATTATTCACACAGAGGGGTTGCAACAGAAATCATAAATGCAGTACACTCAATTAAATGTCGCAATGTTCAACTAGTCTTATAGAGGATGGGGCGATGAAAAGTAACTTTTAAATTACATATCATAGAAACTTATAGTAGGACCTGTAAACTATTGGGCTTTGGGAAGAAATGAAAGCAAAGACGCTACAGTCACTTTAAAAGGTGCTCTACGACAGTGTTTCCCAAACTTTTGACCTATGTGTACCCCTTCTATGATTTTTGTAATGCTGAGTACCCCTTGCCCCCCCCCCGTTTTAATTCATTAACATAACATAATGAATATGTATTTTAAAACTAGATCAGCGTAGTTAATGAGGTACACGGTGGAACCCCTCCAAAGTCTTCCCGTACCCCTGGGGGTAGGCGCACCCCACTTTGGGAGACACTGCTCTACGGGATGAACCATACTTTTAACTCAAGCCAATGTAGCTGAATGTTGCACAGAAGGCTAGAGATGAAGAGAATGCCACAGCGCTGTTCTTGCACGGCCAGAGACGCTGGCTGCATACAACAGCATTACTTTCAACTAACACATTGCATTCTCCTCAGCCTAAAGTTAAATATTAACATAAATACACACACATATAAATGTAACAGTTTCACGTCTAAAGGAGTCCAATGACATTAATTAATTATTTAAATGGTAAATATATAATAGAACTAAATTACGTACGGTCGCATACGTATGGTTGAGTGGTGAGATTTTCATATTAACCCATCACTAAACCTTGAGCAGCAAAGGGAGATTTTGAGTATAAAATCCCGTTTCAGGGGGGGGGGGGGGGCTTTGCGGTTTAAGTCCCACTCGTCTATAAAACCCAAAATATAATGCAAACGACAAACCTCCAAATTCCACCCCGTTAACCACATGTACACCTTTGATCCAGGGATAGATTCAATTTTTAAAGGAAAAGCAAAGGTAATTCTGCTTAATCCTGATTAGGTCCCACAACTTAGGGCCTTCAAAAGTCTGAATCCAGTTCTCCCTGCCGTCTTATGACTACAAGAGAGACGAGACCCAAACACACTGAGCATGCAAATAAATCATAAGGGATGCACCATACCAACGCAATTTAAAGCAACACAAAAAATAAACACTTTATTATTAAAGGTAATGATAGGAAAAAAAACAACATTACCATACAATATTCATACACATTAAACAAACATGTCAAATGCCTTTTTGTGTACTAATGAAATATTGCAAGTACCAATAAGACACCTCAACAACATGTCATTAAATAGATACAACATGTCATAAAATAGATACAACATGTCATTAAATAGATACAACATGTCATCTAGGCGATTGGTGATTATTACAAAGATTTATGGGATGCAGCGATGATAAATCAGGAATGCATTTTCTTATCAACACTATCAATAAGAACCATTGACGGTGTCAACAACGCTTGAGCTACGTTCTTTCAAAAGTCAGAGGTCTCTGGTCTATTCTTAGTATCAGTATGCCCTAGTAAGGTAGCTCCAGCAGTCCAGGAGGAGGTTAAAGACCATCAAACACTTCACGGCCTTCATTAATCACCGCGTCCTCTTCCATTGTGTACTTCTGTTGCGGATGTCTGCCACTGAAGAATAACAAAAATATACTTTGTTACTTACAAAATTTTCCCGTTCCAAAGCTCGCGATGTAAAGGTCATCTGTTTAACGAAAGGGTCATATGGTCAGGACATAGTCAAACCACTTTTACTTTTCCCCAACTAATGTCAGGTACCCATCAGACTTGGGTGGACGCAGGGGCGTCCTAAAAATTCCCAAATTCAAAAAAACGCAGCAGGGATTCAAACTTGAGCCGTTCATTCATGGAGGTCCTCAGAACGGTGGACTCCAGGTGGATAGAGGCTTCAGACATTGCCAGTGACAGAACTTTGTGGAGACATCTTGCCTCCCTATTAGAGGAAAAGCGAGGTAGGATTTAAGTCCAAGTCTAAGCAAGTCTATTCACTATGATCTCTTTATAATCTCATCTTTGTCTAGTTTGTCTCTAAAATCCTTATTTTTTCTGACGTTATCTTCATCACTCTCTTTTCTCACTCTTTCTCTCTCTCTCTCTCTCTTTTCTCTTCCTCTCTCTCTTTCTTTCACCTTTTCTCTCACTCTTATATATTTCTACTTTTAAGTCAGCCATGGAAACTATTCACTCTACCTCAACTTGCAAAGGAGAGCCGTTATGATGATGCAGACTACAAAAATAAAATACCAAATCTTTGATTTCCAGTCATGAGTCTCAGCTGTAGAATGATACAGCAAAATAAAATTCAATAAATACAAAGCGTAGTTGTATCTAATAATTTGTATCGGTCATGTATTGAAGCTTGTAGTAGATATAGACTAACAATAATAAATCTGTGCAATTACAAATATATTTAGCGGCCCCCGAAAGGGAAATAACGTTATTAGTTTTGTGTGGAATGCCTGTCCGTCCGTCTGTCCGTCCCGTTTAGATCTCGTAAAATAGAAAAGATAGTGAAAATCCGACATCATAATATTTTAGACAATTCAAAGTTCTGATGCAACAGGTACTTTTTCTTTTCTGAAAGCGAAAAACATAATTTTTAAAATCATTTCATAAAGAAAATAGTATGTATAATGTGTAACCTTTGGACACTTTAGATCAACAGCTGGTTCGTCCGAGACCATTCGTAATAGAATTCCTCAACATTGAACTGCAACATCGCAACCTGTGGGCATTGGAGACCAATAGCTCGTTACCACGCCGTACGGACCTATGACGTGGCAACAAGCTATTGGTTGAGGCCGCCTATAGGTTGCGACGTTGCAGGTCCTTGTTCAGTCCTATTATCAGGATTGGTTTTGCGTCGTCGGACCCAGTGGCGTAGCATGGCTTGGGCTCAAGAATACCTCGGTGTGCCCCCCCTCCCCACAATACGACTTATTGAGTGTGTGACAAAATTGAGTAATCTGAATGTATTGGTACTTTTATCAAAAGACATTCCAACGACAGTGCAAACATCGTACCTTTTTTAGTCAGTTATGACTCTCTACAAATCTCTACAAATAAATGTTTGTACAAATTCTTAACAGAATCAAAGCGACCTTTTTAAAATCGGTTTTCACAAAAGTACACTTTTATTTTCCCTTTGGTGTCATCATGCGGGCCTCAACTGGTCATGACTCATTGGCTCAAGCGCAATGCAACCCTCTTTGCGGCTTGGTGGTTACGCCACAGACTTTAGGCACTAAATGGTCTTGGGCCCTGGTTCACTGAATCCCTTCGCGCAATTGATGCTACACCATTGGTCGGACCTGTGACTTGCAACGAGGTATTGGTCTAAACGTCTATTTGCAGATATTATACGTTAGTGCTAAATATTTCTTTGGGGCCCTAAGTTTATAGCTTTGTTTTTCGTACAAAAAAAAATCCTGCCTTGGTTAAGGGAGTTTTATTTTTATAAGATCTATTTAGTAAATTTTTAGTGATGGAAGTTAAAAATAAAAAAATAATACTCAGAGTTGGCATCGATATCATGGCTATTAGAGAACTCATATTAAGACAGTGGCTAGAAATTTACCATCATTTTGGGGCCCGGGAAGGGGGGAGGACTTGACATCTTTGGGAGGACCCTGCATTTTGCGTAATATTTAATGTAAAAAAAAAACTACTCATTTGGGAACCCCCCCCCCCACTTTTTAAAAGTTTTGGCCTGGAGGATTTTTCATATTCTCCCCCGCCCTCCCCCACCCTTGCTACGCCTCTGTATTAAGTATTAACTATGGAAGCTGAAAAAGAAAAAAAATTGTTACGCAGAAATGATTATTAAGATTTATTTTAGTTTCTTACCTGGACAAGTACCAAGCCTTCTCTCAACACAATCTTTCCCACGGCAGTTTTTGCTGCAGTCTCCAGAACAATCACGACCGAAAGTAAAGGGACCGCACTCTGTTGGGAAAAAAATGGAGATAATAAGATACAATCTTGCAAAAGTGGAATAAATTGCTAAATACAATTTCAAATACAATTTATTAATAGGTCTTTAAAGGAATGATAAGGAAAAAATGGAAAATGGAGCTCTTACAACGCAACAGCAATTCTGGAAAATATGATACCTTCATAGAATGCTGTATTAGCATGACAAACACAATGACACGACCTTTACCTTGATCGCATGCTGTGCTGGGGTAACGATATCCTGGGCTACACACCGGGCAGCTGCCTGTGTCTTTTTCACATGCGGTTTCACAGTTGATGCAAGACTTGGAGCAATTGAAGCCCCACCGACCTTTAGAGCAGTCTGAAAAATGCGTGGGAAACGTTAAGACCAGAGTCAGTTAATTCAGTTTTAAAATTTCAATATTCATGAATTAGAAGTGTGTGTGCGTGTGTGTGTGTTTGGGAGGTTGTAGTGTTTAAATTCATATATTCATTTATAAGATAGTGTCAAGTATTCAATTCTAAATGTAGTCTTATAAGATGAAGTCATGCCAATTATCTTATAAAATATAGACGTTTCTTTAAAAAAAGAAGATAATTAGGTCCTACGCATTTCATGTGTCAATCTAGTCATGCATTTTAATCAGGTGTGGTGGCTAAGTAGTAAGGAGCTTGGCTTCCGAACCGGAAGTCTCTAGTTTGAATAATGGTGGAGACTGGGATTTTTAATTTCGGGATCTTTGGGCGTCTATACAGCTCTAAGGGGTACATGACATTTGTTGAGGACAAGTAATGGCGGGCGATTGGTAGTTGTGCTGGCCACATAACAGCCTCGTTTAACAGTGGGCCACAGAAACAGATGACCTTTATATCATCTGCCCTATAGATCGAAAGGTCTGACAGGGGACCTTCATTTTAGTTAGTGACTCTGCTTAGTCATTGGTTGTCCTGGCTTATTCAGGCAACCCATTCCATTCTAAAGGCACTAAGGATGAAGTAGAATTTGTAACAATTTGTCCTAGCATATGGGACAAAAAATGTGTCTTCATTCATTTATAAATTCATGTTGAAGCTGTAGTCGTCACGAACATTTTTATTTCAAGTAATTTTTCGGCTTGCAAAATAAATATATAAATAAATATATGAATAAGTATATAAATAAATATATAAATAAATATATAAATAAATATATAAATAAATATAAAAATAAATATAAAAATAAATATAAAAATAAATATATAAATAAATATATAAATAAATATATAAATAAATATATAAATAAATATATATATAAATATATAAATAAATATATAAATAAATATATAAATAAATATATAAATAAATATATAAATAAATATATAAAAAACATATAAATAAACATATAAACAAATATATAAATCAATATAAATATATAAACAAATATATAAATAAATATAAATATATAAATAAATATATAAATAAATATATAAATAAGTATATAAATAAATATATAAATAAGTATATAAATATATATATAAATAAATATATAAATAAATATATAAATAAATATATAAATAAATATATAAATAAATATATTAATATATATAAATATATAAATAAGTATATAAATAAATATATAAATAAATAAATAAATAAATATATAAATAAATATATAAATAAATATATAAATAAGTATATAAATAAGTATATAAATAAATATATAAATAAATATATAAATAAATATATAAATAAATATATAAATAAATATATAAACAAGTATATAAATAAATATATAAATAAATAGATAAACAATTATATAAATAAATATATAAATAAATATATAAATAAATATATAAATAAGTATATAAATAAATATATAAATAAATATAAAAATAAATATATAAATAAATAAATATATAAATAAATATATAAATAAGTATATAAATAAATAGATAAACAAATATAAAAATAAATATATAAATAAATATATAAATAAATATATAAATAAGTATATAAATAAATATATAAATAAATATATAAATAAATATATAAATAAATATATAAATAAATATATAAATAAACATATTAAAAAAAATATAAATAAGTATATAAATAAATATATAAATAAGTATATAAATAAATATATAAACAAATATATATATATATAAATAAATATATAAATAAATATATAAATAAATATATAAATAAATATATAAATAAATATATAAATAAATATATAAATAAGTATATAAATAAATATATAAATAAATATATAAATAAATATATAAATAAATATATAAATAAATATATAAATAAATATATAAATAAATATATAAATAAGTAATATAAATAAATATAAAAAAAATATAAATATAAGTATATAAATAAATATATAAATAAATATATGAATATATATATATAAATAAATATATAAATAAGTATATAAATAAATATATAAATAGATATATAAATAAGTATATAAATAAATATATAAATAAATATATAAACAAATATATAAATAAATATACCACAAAAATTAAAAAAAATAATATAAATAAATATATAAATAAATATATAAATAAATATATAAATAAGTATATAAATAAACATATAAATAAATATATAAATAAATATATAAATAAACATATAAATAAATATATAAATAAATATATAAATAAATATATAAATACATATATATATAAATATATAAATAAATATATAAAGCATTATTCCCCTTTATAACTTGATGGTCCGTTAGGTAGAAAATATAACTCTGTTTCCAGCTCTTCCCAACTAATACTCAGATAGCAATTAGATCTGGGTAGACTCAGAGATCACCTATAAATTTGAAAAGCGAGAGATTTGTACTTTGACCCCACAATATAAAAAGCGTTTAAGCTATTGGCTTCCACAACCAAAGGGTAACGATTTTAGTATTCGATGACATGGCAACGACCATGACACTTAGGACTGTGACATATTGTCTCTTTTTGAAGTAGCGACTGATATTTATAAGATAAAAGTCACATTTCTTTTTCAATATGCTAGGACAAATTCGTGCTCCATCTTCCCTAGAGCTATTACAGCATGGAAGGGTTGCCTCTTACTTAATAATAGATGAAGACAAGTGAATCATCCAGGAAAAAATTATGGGTTAGCATAGTTTAAGTCATTGTATTGCTAGATTCACAAGTTAGTTCCACGGTGTAACGAGGAGATGAAACGAAGACTTCTCTAGTAACATGACACACTTCTATGGGACTTCTCGTTTCCCATAAGACTTTTGTTAAACGAGGTCACGTCTGCTGCTTACTTGTGGCGCACTGTTCATTGCAAGATGTCTTGTCCCCGAGCTGGTAGGCAAATCCTGGACAACTAAAATCACGCGGACCTTGCGGTGGATCCAGGCAAGGTCTGTGGAGTAAATAGTTACCTTACGTTCGCATTGTGAAGCTATCTTGAATCAAATAAAATTAATTAATAAGATTCTTAAAAACAAATAAAATATGGAGATCGTGAAAAACACAACATGTTTATCTAAAAGGGAAGTAGTCCGTCCTCAAAACTATATTTACTAATAATATATAATGTACAAGCTATTTCCATTATTCAATATGAAACAAAATAAATTATTTACCAATAATTTGTTGACTAATTGAGTATTTTTGTTTAATGATTCATGTTTTGTTAGGTACAATAGATATTGTTCCAAGTTTCAACTTGATCGGAGAATGAGTGAGGAAGAGATAGCGTTAATAATTCCTTAAGGGGACTAAACTAACAAAATTAGCCATATTTATGAATACTGGAGTATTAGTTTCCCTTGTTGCAATTCAACAAAACAGTGGGCGTGGGTGGCAGAAAGAGTAAAAAATGGATCCACGGCCACAGCTGACGTGGTCATTTCCACCGATTCAATCTCTGCCCTCGACGCCCTTGAAGGGCAGCTCGCGGGTTTCGGGAAGGTTGAAGCGTTCTTCGCGGTGGAGGAGCGCCTTCTGCAGCTCAATGTAAATAGTTTTATTCAATGGGTCCCAGCCCCATTGTGGTCTGGTCAGTCATCAGAGATCTAAATGTTTTAAAAACTCACCTTGTACGGGCTATATTTCTTACAGAGCAGTTCGGTAAGCAACTCCAAGCAGACCAGTCACCCCAGTAGCCATAAACTATTTTAAAAAATGGAGATTTCTATAATAATAACATATTTATATGTTATAAAAACAAAGAATTATCGTCAAGAAAACGGGAGATCAAAATGATTGTTACTAGTCTATGGTCTTACTAACAGGTAGAACATAAGCTCTCAGTGTTGCACCGAGACCAATCGTTATAGAATGCCTGAACATTGACCTGTCACGACAAAACCTGTGGGCAGTTTAGACCAATAGCTCATTGCCAAGTCACAGGTCTTTTGGTCTAAAGTGCCAACAGGCTGTGATGTTGCGGGTCAGTGTTGCAGCCTTCTATAGCGAACGGTATTGGTTACATTCTGTTTCTTGCCATGAAATTATCAAGATCCTTTGGAGGCAGCGCAAGTGGTATGAATTTAGTTTTCTCTCTTTCTTTGCGTAGGTAGCCCATAACTCACTGCGTGCTCAAAACACATTTTTTGTAGACCTCTATTTGGTCACTTTCGGTTTTAACAAAACTCTTGGTCTGAGTCTAGTGAACGTCGATGCATAAGTCTGCGTCTGTTTAAGGGCTAGCTAACAGGCCAGATTTCTCTTCCTCGACTAAGGCCGCTTCGTCTCAATTGCTCCCGGCGAGGTTCATACCAGCCCGAACATTCTCCATGCGGTCCAATCGTTTTTTTTTTTTATATTCTCTTCTTAAGACTTCTCATCTTGAAGTGTGGAACCAAGGAAGCAGAATTTATTTACAGCCTCTAACTTGTTTTTATCACTGAGGATCCAGGGTGGTATTTTAGCAGGTGGCCCCATAACGTTTCTTTTCCTCAAGCTAATGGCTAAGCATTACTCTTTACAGGCCTGAGAGAAGCGGTACATTAGTAACTAAAGCTCGTCTTGTGTGTGTGTGTGTGTGTGCGCGTGTGTGTGTGTGTGTGTGTGCGCGCCACTAACGCTGCATCATTCACGTATAGCAGAAGCATTTTTCTAGTCGCGTTAAAAAGTTGCCGCAAAAGTGTATCTGGAGATAAGACCCTAGACAATTAGTCTCGTTTCTGCCAGAAGCTGATTGCTTTATGCCTCTTGGTCGCCCTTGTCACTTTTACTTACCAGATAACTGTTCCGCCGGACCCAAAAAAAAAAAACGGAGCCAAATTTGGAGCCAGGAGTTTGACTGAATGTCAGAGGCTATTTGAGACGCACGTCATTCCAAACATTTTTTCGGTAATGATTCGCTACCTCTTTCCGCAACAATAGACTGAAAGAAGCCTTAATCAAACTCTAAACTTGAATATTAGCCCTAAATATAACATCTAATAGAAATGTAAATGTAAACCTTACTTTTACTTACAGCCCTAAATATAACATCTAATAGAAATGTAAATGTAAACCTTACTTTTACTTATAGCCCTAAATATAACCTTAAATGTATAATGACTTACGTAGTTTGGCCTCTGTCATAATTTTTACTGATAAAGAAAAAGAGTAACAAAGCAAATATCTCATTGAAAAAGCAGATATACTGGCCAGAGATGGAAATATAAACAGACATGAAAAATCCCTCCCAACCCGGAAAAATTGAAAAAAAAATTTGAATAATTGAAAATTAGACCAGAGTTCATCCCACTATAGGCCTCATGGTCTGAAAGGGGGGTGCTTACTTATTTTTACATCCCAATTACGAAAAAAAAAAAAAACGCCTACTTAAAGATATCCTCAGACCCACGTACAACATGAGACAACATATGTTCCGTAAGCTACAGGTCTGTACTAGTGATGCCTTTGTGGAGCATCGCTAGAGAATGCTGACCATATCCTTCAAAGCCTCATTCTTTATGAAGAGGCCCAAACATGACTCTGGCCCCGAAACCCTCATATATAAGAAAAGCTATACGGAGTACTGCCTGATCTGGAAACCACTTCTCTTGGGATATGAGTACTGATCTGAACCCTCCGATATGAAACATGAGAACGAAGATGAAAACGATTGACTCCAGAAATAATTATTAATTAACGTATATTATTAATTAACGTATATTATTAATTAACTTGACATTCAATCACTCTTGAAGACATTGCAAAGACCGCTTCACAAATCAAGAGATTAGAGACAAGTTTGCTGCAGCGTTTGGACCCCATGATGACCTGCGAACTACCGTAAAAAAACAAAAAAAAAACGCGAGCTTAAAATCTATGGCCATATTAAAAGATCTTCGGGGCTCGCAACGACCTTCCTCCAGGGAACAGTACCAGGAAATAGAAGAAAAGGCAGACAGAGAAAGCGATGTGAAGACAACACAAGGAATCGACCGGCCTGCCATTGAAAGAGGTTCTAAGGCAAAACAGAGAGGTAATGAGAAAGACGGTAGACGAGTCTTGCATGGTGCCCCAACTGTCCAATAGACTAAGGGATAGGTAAAGGTAAAATAGACATTACAAATATTTTTAAAAGCCTATGTAAAATGGTAAGAGTAATTTATTATCATGAATGTAGCAATACTAATAATAAAATGAAACAATTACATGGTACTATTATAGCATTCTGTGTGGGCAAAGTAATTTCTGCGGAATATAAAGAGACATACAGGTGTTTAAACCTTGTGTTGTTGTTTTTTTTTGCTTAAACGAAAGATGTAAAAAAAAAGATACTAGATTCTAAGTTTATTCTATCGAATTCATTAATATGATCAAGATCGAGGTTTGAACTGAAACCTTCAAGTTTTATGCTTTGCATGATTCCAAACTTTGAAAAGAAAAAAAACAATTACAGAAAAAAAAATGGGGAACAATTCACCAGGAGGCGCGGTGGCTGAGTGATAAAGTGCTTGGCTTCCTAAACGACTTGCCTGTTGCTCTAGGTGATAGAGTTCTTCTTGTAGATGGTGACGTTGTCATGTTGCTTGTTTTTTCCGGAGATTGTTTAGGGGTCAGTAGTGAGATCACTGAGCTGGTCTTTGTTGAAGTCGTAGTAGCTAACATAAAAAAAAAATTAAACCATTGATCGATTACACGAACTCTTTGATTCTGAACATTAAAGCCGAGTGCGTTATTTCACGTCACCACGCAAACTCAGTTCTCCGCAGTGCAGAGGGCGTACTGAGCAAAACATGCACCAGGGGAAAGATACTTTATTGGCTCCCCCCCCCCTTTTTCATAAATATCACATATACATTTATCTGCGTGTGGCGCCCCCTGAGGGGTGCGTCAGGGGCATCGCGCCCATTTGCCTCCCCCCCTCTCACTATGCCTTTGCCGCAGTGGGTCTATTTAAATTTTCTATTGGTCATCTATTGATAGATAGATGGATGGTTGAATAGATAGATATATAGATAGATAGATAGATAGATAGATAGATAGATAGATTGATAGATAAATAGATAGATAGATAGATAGATAGATTGATAGATTGATAGATAGATGGTTGAATATATAGACAGATAGATAGATTGATATATAGATAGATAGATAGATAGATAAATGGATGGATGGTTGAATATATAGACAGATAGATAGATAGATTGATAGATTGATAGATAGATGGTTGAATATATAGACAGATAGATAGATAGATAGATAGATAGATTGATAGATAGATAGATAGATAGATGGTTGAATATATAGATAGATAGATAGATAGATAGATAGATAGATGGATGGTTGAATAGATAGATAGATAGATGGATAGATATATAGATATATAGATAGATAGATAGATAGATAGATAGATAGATAGATAGATAGATAGATAGATAGATAGATAGATAGATAGATAAATGGATGGATGGTTGAATATATAGACAGATAGATAGATAGATAGATAGATAGATAGATAGATAGATAGATAGATAGATAGATAGATGGATGGTTGAATAGATAGATAGATAGATGGATAGATATATAGATATATAGATAGATAGATAGATAGATAGATAGATAGATAGATAGATAGATAGATAGATAGATAGATAAATGGATGGATGGTTGAATATTTAGACAGATAGATAGATAGATAGATAGATAGATAGATAGATAGATAGATAGATAGATAGATAGATAGATAGATGGATGGTTGAATAGATAGATAGATAGATAGATAGATAGATAGATAGATAGATAGATAGATAGATAGATAGATAGATAGATAGATGTAAAAGCACAGGCAATCGGACGACCCGGAGAAGGCTTTGTAGTCTGTCCAAGATAACTGGAGAAAACAAAAAGTCAGTTTCATTGTAAGACATTACAACTAAGAAGCAATACTTACCAATGGTTGTAGTCATGGGTATTGCCAACCTGTTTGCCTCCGAAGCTAAATATGAATATAATACAAAAATAAAGATCTATTACACATTAGTCATTAATTAATTAATATATTAAAGAGTAACATGAATAATATAAAAAGTGACATCAATTAATTAATTATAGATTCATAGTAACGTCATTAGTTAATTAATTAAAGTTACAGTAAGGTCATTAATTAATTAATTAAAAAGTTACAGTATGGTCATTAATTAATACATTATAGAGTTACAGTAAGGTCATGAATTAATTTAAAAGTTAAATTAAGGTGATGAACTTTTTTACTAAATACTACAGTATGGTCAATAATAAATCAATTTAAGAGTTAAAGTAAAGTACTTTTACTGTTACTTAATTAAAGAGTTACAGTAAGGTCTTAAATTAAATAATAAAGGGTGAAAGTAAGGTCATGAATTAATTAATTAAAGAGTGACAGAAAGCGCATTAATTAATTAATTAAAGAGTTACAGTAAGGTCATTTATTAATTAATTAGAGAGTTACAGTAAGGTCATTTATTAATTAATTAGAGAGTTACAGTAAGGTCATTTATTAATTAATTAAAGAGTTACTGTAAGGTCATTTATTAATTAATTAGAGAGTTACAGTAAGGTCATTTATTAATTAATTAGAGAGTTACAATAAGGTCATGAACTAAATCATGATAGATTTACAGTTGGCTTTGGTTAACTTTATACTTTATTATTCTTTAATGTTCAATTATGTATCTTCCCCTGTCATTAGACTCTAAGATTGTTGGGGCGCCACACATGATCCGTCGACCGTCTTCTTTAAGTCACTCTAATCTATAGCCAGACTTTGAGCATGCACCATAGACGGGAGCGTCCATCTTAAATTTCGTCCTTGCAAATATCTTTGCGAGAACTGAGAATCTCATTATATAGCCGTGTTCTCTTAATTTGCGGAATTTTTTTTAAACAGTGATCAGAAGATTGACACGGGAGCCCGATTGCTACTTTGATTCTATTTCAGATGTCTGCTACTTCTAGAGTTCATATCCTCTGGGAGTGGTGGCTAAGTTGTAAAGCGCTTGGCTTCCGAACCGAGGGATCGCGGGTTCAAATCTCATTGAGGAATGTGATTTACAACTTCGTGTTTTTAGGGCTCCTCTGATTCTAGGTACCCATCACTTTTGGTGAAAAGTAAAGGTGGTTGATCTTTCTGCTGACCAGTAGACACAGGGCCGGTCCTACAGGTTGCGGGGCCCCATGCGAAACGGATTGCGAGGGGCTTAATTTGGGTTGTGATAAGGATAATAAGTGAAAATTAAGATTTTGTATTAGAAAATAAATTCGTCATTGCATTTTATTTATACTTTACTAAGTACAAAATCACTGTCAAATTAACTTTACGAGCCATCTACAGTAGATTATAGTTTTGCAACAAAAAGCCAATGAACATTCAGATCTGCCTTTTAGATTTACTATCGACTCGCAAAATATCGCTTTTGTTGTTTTTAAGAGGTCAAGATAGATTTATATCTAGATCTATATGTATATGCCAGTGACTTGGCTATTGAAGTAAATTAAGTATTCGGAGTTCTTGTTTTGGTTCAAATTCGCCTTATTGTTACATTTTTATTAAATGAAAGCTGACAATGCCATTTTATTTTAATCGCGAGTAGGATTGGCGTTTTCCATATTGAATGACACATCGAAACGACA
Source organism: Biomphalaria sudanica (assembly GCA_036873155.1). Lineage (NCBI taxonomy): Eukaryota > Metazoa > Mollusca > Gastropoda > Planorbidae > Biomphalaria > Biomphalaria sudanica. Next base: position 543,984 of record JAZGLO010006091.1, read on the forward strand.
ATTTTGTCTGTTTTAAGATTTGCATCAGTTTTCAGAAGATTGTAATAATCCCACTACATTTTCGTGACTTTTTCTTATATTTTATAATTTCAGGAGAATTCCAGAAACCCTTTAATAATACGTTAAAATGGTTTATTAATTTAATAATTTACACATAGAATTTGCATCGCGCGGGGCCTATGAAAGTGCGGGGCCCACTGCGACCGCATAGGTAGCAGTGGCCTAAGACCGGCCCTGACTAGACACCTTCGTTAATCGTCTGATATAGATGACCCTTACATTATCTGTCCTATAGATCGAAGAGTCTTATCTTATAAAATACAGACGTTACTTCAAAATAAAACACGATTACGTCCTACGCGTGTTCCTAGGTCAAACTAGTCATACATGCTTATCAATAACTTAAATTATGAAATGGGGACTTTAAGGAGATTTCCAGGAGATCTTGAAAATTAGGAGGTCTAGGGAACCCCGTTATAAGTTATACTAGATTCCATTTATTTACACCTAAAATTAGCGCTGGGCCTATGAAAGTGCGGGGCCCCGGTGACCGCATAGGTTGCAGTGGTCTAAAGCCGGCCCTGCTAGTGAGGGCAAAATGGCGCCCGATTAAAAACTTTATGACGCTTGATTTTTACACCGTCCTCGCCAAAAACATGTATCGCATTTTTAGTCTTTAGATTTTTGTGCTCAGACTCTGCGCATCTGTAGCATGATTACTACCGCTTCTATACTGCCTAGAACTGCTCTCAGCATAATGTGAGATACATACTAGAAAATTCACAAGTCCCACTGCACATTGCTTACTATAGAAATAGTCATGGCAGATATAGCAGCTTTGGTTTCTGTAAATGGCTGGATCATCACTTTGACAAAACTTTCCATCGATAGTGTGTAACACTGCCCTATAGCAAATATAAAAACATGTCAGTATATAAATATATAAGAACCAAGAAGCCGAAGAATAGTCAAAGATTAAATGGATTAAGATTAAAGATTAAATGGAGTACAAGAATTCACGAGCCAAATGTATATATGTCTGTGGAATAGTGTGTGTGTGTGGGGGGGGAGATCGTTATGACGTGTACCGTTCTAATTCTACGTAACGGATACCAGAACTCACGGGTTAAACATATTTCCTGAGCGTTAAAGCTTGTTTCGAAAGTCGAAAACAAACAAACAAACGAACAAACAAACAAACAAACGAACAAACAAACACCAATAAAGAAGAAAGAAAAAAAAGAAAAGAGAAAAGCTGATATGAAGTCTGTGTCTATTCGTTTGGATAATCGTCTGGATAAAATTTGTCATGGATCTAGACCAGTGATGCTCAACCTAATTCGGCCTGCGGGCCAGATCCAGCACGCGACATGGTTTCATTAGGCCCGCCGAAATGTCGGCACTAAGTGTAGAAACACCCCCCCCCCTAGATCTAGACTAGTGTTTCCGAAACGTTTTACCTTAATGAGTATTTAGCACAACATTTTGCTTCTTTGTTTAGTGAGATTAATTCACGTGGTGGCCTACTAGTTAATTATTCCAGTAGTTCGTGGAACACCTATTTAGGCCTCGCGAAATACTAGGGTCCTGTGGAAGACTCCTTGAGAAGCACTGATCTAGACCGACAATAATAAATCCTTGTAATAATAAATATTTACTAATTATTTCAGTTTAGCGCAAATTCATGTTTTTAGATTTCTAAGTCCGCTATGATCCTATGTCTAGACCAGTTGGGAAAGGGGATGTAGGAGGGTTGGCTGGGGGGGGGGGAGAAGGAGGTATCTGTGTGAAAGTTCCCGTGATCGCTTTTTAGATGCATTAAAAAAGGTATATGACTTGAATTCGAACTGGACGGTTCAAGCCCTCTCAATGTGACTAATTCAACTTATATCCCCACTTCTGTCCAGTATACATTTCTATTCTTGTTTGATAACAAAATAAAAGTAGCCATTAGTTAATTAACTAATTGTTTAATTGAGGTTTGTTTTTTTTTTCGATTCTTGTCTCGTCAGGCGCAAGAAATAACTATACAAAATTTCAACTTGATCTGAGATTGGGTGCGGGAGAAATAAATTGCACACATTTTTTACCATACGGACAAAATGAGATGATATAAGCTTTGTAAGAGTAACATTAAAAGGGCTTTTTCGTCAAAATCTATTTTAGAGAGTGTTATGGTATAAACTTTATCCCGGTAGACATTATATAATAATCCTTTTAAAAAGTGTTAAGATATAAACTTTTTCTCGGTAGACGGTATATAATAATACTTTTAACAACTGTTACGATATAAACATTATCCCCGCAGACGTTATATAATAATACTTTTAACAATTGTTAGGATATAAACATTATCCCGTCAGACGGTATCCTATAAAATAATACTTCTAACAAGTGTTAGGGCGTTATGCAATAATACATTTAACAAGTATCAATAGTTACAACTTTGTTTTTTGTTTTTTACTCTTGGATGTAGGCCTAATGGAAAAAAAAGTTTTAATTTGAATATTAAGCATGATGACTAGCCTTCGTGTGATGGTGTGTACTAAAATAATGATCACTGACCTTCGTGTGATGGTATGTACTAAAATAATGATCACTGACCTTCGTGTGATGGTATGTTCTAAAATAATGATCACTGACCTTCGTGTGATGGTATGTACTAAAAAAATGATCACAGACCTTCGTGTGATGGTATGTACTAAAATAATGATCACTGATCTTCGTGTGATGGTATGTACTAAAATAATGATCACTGACCTTCGTGTGATAGTATGTACTAAAATAATGATCACTGACCTTTGTGTGATGGTATGTTCTAAAATAATGATCACTGACCTTCGTGTGATGGTATGTACTAAAATATAGATCACTGACCTTCGTGTGATGGTATGTACTAAAATAATGATCACTGATCTTCGTGTGATGGTATGTACTAAAATAATGATCACTGACCTTCGTGTGATAGTATGTACTAAAATAATGATCACTGACCTTTGTGTGATGGTATGTTCTAAAATAATGATCACTGACCTTCGTGTGATGGTATGTACTAAAATATAGATCACTGACCTTCGTGTGATAGTATGTACTAAAATAATGATCACTGACCTTTGTGTGATGGTATGTTCTAAAATAATGATCACTGACCTTCGTGTGATGGTATGTACTAAAATATAGATCACTGGCCTTCGTGTGATGGTATGTACTAAAATAATGATCACTGACCTTCGTGTGATGGTATCAACTAAAATAATAATCACTGACATTCATGTGATTGTAAGAATTAAAATAATGATCACTAACAAAGTTGTGATTGTACGAAATAAAGAAGAAATAAACACTATTAAAATATTCTTTTTAAAAAGACTTTACTTCCTTATACAATTTATAGGGCAAACCTTTTTGTTTTTTGATCTTCATAACTTATGAATGTTAGATTTTAAAAAAGGAACATTTTTACCAAGTGCACTTTCACCTCAACCCAACCCTCGAGAAAGGGGAAAATCGTAAGAGCCGTTTTCGAGATCAATATCCTGGTTCAATGCAGCTCCCATAAAGTTGCCAGTTGAATAGAGGTATTGTAAAAATGATCACCAACCTTCGTGCGACTGAAAGAGCTTGATTACCGTACGCATCGGTATCACCAAACCGGGACCAACCAAATTGACCTAAACACAATCACATGCATCAACAATTTGAATGGAACCATCAAATCAGTTGACTCTATCTATCTATCTATCTATCTATCTATCTATCTATCTATCTATCTATCTATCTATCTATCTATCTATCTATCTATCTATCTATCTATCTTTCTATCTATCTATCTATTTTTTTAGTTAACTTTTACCCATCATTAGAATGGCAGGTTTCATTTTAGATCTTTAAACATTCAATTATAAGTGAACATTTCTTTATATATATATATATATAAATATATATATATATGTTACATAGTTTATTTTTTTTAGTATTTTTTTATTCAATACGAATACATATTAAATATAATTTTTTTTTAAACTACAGATGAAGTCTCATTTCGACTTATAAAAGTCTCTTTAATAAAAGGGTCGACGTTGGTGTAACATTTCTAAGCGTTTAGTTACACCACCGTATAGTACCTGTAATGGAGTGTGTGTGTGTGTGTTTCCATGGTGACGGTGAAAAGACGTTACCGTTTGGTTATTAGCTATGGAGTGTGAATGATGCAAGATAAGTGGCGTTGTCGTAAGATGTTGCCCACAAACCAAACCCCTAGCTATAGGTCAATAGCCGCACTGCCTTGTGTGTGTGTCCCTGTAAGGTCTAAGGCTAAGGGAGTAAACCCTAACAGAAAATCCGGTCCTGGAGCCCCGTAGGCGGGGGGACAGTAGTAAGACTATTGCTCTCTGGCAAACTCCTGCAGCCACCTGTCCCAAAATTGTGATGGCTCGCCATCCCTTTGGACCCGGTCAGTATGGAAGAGAGGCGTGTGCTGACGTGTGGGCAGCCCAGCACTCGCAAATTTACCGCCCAGGCTTTCCCCCAGCAATGGAGAGGTCACTCCATCTTTGACGGTAATGTCTTTGGTAGTTACCGGTGATAAGTTCCTAGCTGATTGGCGTAAGCTGGAACGCCAGGGACCACTCTTGACGGTAGGAGGGGCTTTTTAGCCTCACTGGATAGCTACTGCCTGCCTTAAGCCGAGCAGCCCTCGGACAGTAAAGAGCTATCCCGCCACAGCTTGCCGCACCACTGGGTGCTTGGTGCTAAGACAAAATCAAAAAGCAAGCTGCTCACCCGCACCTGCAAATACAATCAAAAGAAAACCCTCAATATTAATGCGTTTAGCAAGCTGGAACATACGGACAATGTGTCCTGGCTTGAATACTGACCCTGAACTCGTCACCGACATGCGTCAAACAGCTATCATCGACAGAGAAATCAGCAGACTAAACATTGATGTGGCCTGCCTGAAAGAAACCAGACTGGCAGACAGCGGATCTCTTACAGAAAGCAACTATTCATTCTAGAGCTATACAGCTAGAACGTTGGACAGAACACTACCTCGAAATCTATGCCACACAGAACACAGTAGACGATGTCGCCCTGGCTTCTCTACCAGATCTTCCAGTACTGGAATGCCTAGATGATCTTCCGAGCCTCAGTGACCTTAAAAAAGCAATTAACTGCATAAAAAATAGAAAATCTCCTGGGAGTGATGGTATCCCAGTGGAAGTAGTGAAAGTCAACGAATCACTCCTGCTCCCTGAACTCTGCCGCTGTTGGGAAACAGGTCATGTCCCACAGGACATGCATGACGCAACTATAGTCACAATATACAAGAACAAAGGGGATCGGAGTTACTGCAACAATTACAGGGGTATCTCTCTCCTCAGTATAGTGGGCAAGATCTTTGCTAGAGTGGCACTATCCAGGCTGCAAGTGATAGCTTCTAGAGTCTACCCAGAGTCTCAGTGTGGATTCAGGAGTGGAAGATCCACTGTAGACATATCTTCTCTACGACTACTGCAGGAGAAATTCAGAGAGAGAGACAGACCCCTTTACATCGTTTTTGTTGATCTGACTAAAGCTTTTGACATTGTCAGCAGAAGTGGCCTTTTCAAACTCCTGAGGAAAATAGGTTGCCCTCCCAAACTACTGCAGTTCATTGAGTGTTTTCACGAGGAAACTAAATGCACTGTCAAATTCAATGGAGCCCAATCAGCACCTTTTGAGGTTTGCAGTGGTGTCAAGCAGGGATGTGTGCTCGCACCTACTCTGTTTGGCATATTCTTCTCCTGTCTACTGCATTATGCGTACAAAGACATAAACGAAGGTGTGTTTCTCCATACAAGATCCTCTGGAAAACTATTTAATGTATCAAGGCTGCGGGCAAAAACCAAGGTTAGGAAGCTACTCGTCAGGGAACTCCTGTATGCTGATGATGCAGCTATTGTGGCTGATTCTGATATTCAGCTACAGTGCCTGGTTGACAAATTATCTGCAGCTTGCCAGAAGTTCGGCTTAAACATCAGTCAAAGCAAGACTAGGATGCTTGTCCAAAACACAAACACTGCACCTCAAGTAAGCATTAATGGCCAACCACTAGAAATTGTTGATCACTTTTGTTACCTTGGCTCCATCATATCCAACAACACTCTACTGGATAAAGACATAAACAACAGGATAGCCAAGGCAATGGCTACCATGTCACGGCTGCAGAAAAGAGTCTGGGACAACATATTGCTGACTAGCAGTACTAAAGCCCTAGTCTACCGGACCTGTGTGTTGAGCACCTTGCTGTACGGAAGTGAAACATGGTCAACCTACTCATGGCAGGAAAAAAAGCTGAATGTTATCCACCTCCGATGCCTAAGGCGGATCTTTAAAATAAGGTGGCAAGATAAGATAACCAATGAGGAAGTGCTACAAAGGACAGGGTGCCAGGACATCCGCTCTGTTATCAGCAGCAGACGTCTTGGCTGGCTTGGCCACGTTCGTAGAATGCCAGAAGGTCGACTTCCACAGGACATCCTGTATGGCGATCTAAAAGAAGGCAGAAGAGCCGCTGGTCGCACACTTTTACGTTATGCGGATGTAAGCAAACGCGACATAAAGCTCTTCAAAATCGACACTGATAACTGGGAAGAGGTCGCACTGGACAGATCCTCATGGAGAGATAGCATAAAGGAAGGGTCAAAGATTGCAGATGTCATACACAACAGAAGCAGAAAGAAGGGTGAAAATGCAACGGCGCCTGGTGATTTTATATGCCCAACCTGCGATCGCAGCTGTGTATCAAGGATTGGCCTCTTTAGTCACACAAGAAGTTGCAAAGGGAAAAGATCGTCTCTCGAGACGTAAAATGCCACAGATTTTAACCCTAACCCTATGCATAAACGCGCGTATATATATATACCAAATAATGGGGCAATCGACCCTACCGTTCCCCCCCCCCACCTGAATCCGCCAGCGCTACACCGGTTTTGTTGTCTACCAGCAGTTTAGTGCTACAGCTCAACAACTACATAAAACCTTCCAAATCAAGAAGAATGGCGCATATATATATATATATATATATATATATATATATATATATATAAGATTTCATGACACGTGGTGAAGGTATAAACATTTCGTGCTAGAAATTACCAACAATAGCCTCGGTTTCCTTAAGTTGGTTAGGTGGTTACCTTTCTTTTAAATATGAAACAAGCAAAATATAAAGAAAACAACAACAAAAATTTTTTTTAACAAAGCTTAGAATCAGTGTAGTTGTATACATTAGTTTGGATCAGTCATGCAATTATATTTGTAATAGATCTGTTGTAACGATAAGAAATCTGTTATTAGAAATATTTTTTATTAATTGTTTTTGTTTAGTGTAATTTCATGCTTTTAGCTTTTTAAATACGCTATGATCCTATCAATTGTCTGGACCAGTTGGAATGCGGTAGGGAGGAAAAAGAACGGGTATCTGGGTGATCGCTTTTTACATGTATTTATATAAACCAAAAAAAATCGAATTAATTGGTTTATATATTTTTTAAATTTATTCTTGTGTTGTCATTTAAAAGAAATATTAGTGCAAAATTTCAGCTTGATCCGAGATTGGGTGTGTCAGAAACAACGTGTACACACCTTTTACCAGACAGACCGACTTGATATAATCTGATATAAAATTTACAAATTTAATACTCACTTTGCAGTATAGGGCTACAAGACATACAATCCTTATTTATCAAATAAAGTGGTGGGTTGTAGTGGCATTGAAAGTTCACATGATCACGTCCGTCATAACAGCCCCTGAGTGTGAAATAAGACTGCCTCGGTTAGAAAGCTATGGTGTTTAGGAGTGGATAGAGGAAATAGTCTGCATCTAACATAACAAGGCAAGTTCAAACCTGTAACCCCCAAGGAAAGAGAAAGAGAGGACGGCCCTGCAATACATGGAACCAGATGCCAAGCAGATGGGCAAGAGTTTGAGTTTTGAGTTTAGGCCATGCCGTGCCCGTAATCCTTCAAGGATTACTCTCCCTTCATATCACCAGAGCTAGATTCCATACGTGGGGACAGTTAGAGAGACTCGCCCAGAACCTGGAGGAAGCTGGTTGGTGGCCTACGCCCCCCTCCCCCCAGAAGGGACCACAGGCAGTGATGAGATGAAATGAGAAGAGAGAGTCGAAAATGGGTCTGCGCCACCAGCGGAAGTAATCATTTTGAAAAATTCAATGCCTGCCCTCGATGCCCTTGAAGGCGTCGAAAGGGCTGAAGTGTTCCTCGTGGTTCGGGGTTAGCAACAAGAGCTTTCTTTGAATTCAAAGTGTTTCCTCTACTTTGTAATTAACAAGCAACCAAGCCAAAACAAGCCCTCCTGCCCGACTGCCCTCTTCCCCAAGGCTTACTGGTTCAGGCACCATTTACTTGCCTTTAACCTTCTCGTTAGCCATAAACAGTTGCTCCTGGCACACGTGAGCTACACGTGAAGTCCAATAATTGGACTGATCTTAGGCAGTATAAGACGCACGCCGTTCGAAACATTTTATAGATAATGGATTGCTTAGTTCCACGACCACTTTCGGCAACGAAAACCCTCTTAACTCTTTCTCTCCGTAATTATTTACCACATTCTGGTAGGAATCAACGTTGGTATCGTCAGTTAGGAGGGAAAGAGTTAAACCATCAGCTAATACGCTCATTATAATTCCATCGATAACATTAAATGGTTATCAGAAAAAAAAAATATTCTGATGATAAAAAGACAATATGATTAGTCATGGAGCTCTGGTGTTAATCTCTCCCAATTCTGAATTAAAATTCCTCATAGGAAAACTTTCACGCACAGACACATTTTTCTACCATAAGTTAGCCTCCATGCTTTAACACTCCGTGCTGGGATTAACCCTTTATAACATGGTCTAGATATCTTGCAGTATTCTGTAGGGCTTGCCTGCCTCCTTACAGAGCAAAACTCTTTCAATCAGTGTAATATCTAAACTAACTGCTTCTATTTTGTTTGGGGGGGGGGGTATTCAAATATAAAAGCGAAATCCATTTTTTGTTTCAATTTTTTTTTAGCGCAGTAATGCCCAAACCTTCAGCCCGTGGGTCATTTCTGACCTGTAACGTGTAACTCAAGGGAGGCGCGTTGGCTGAGTGGTAAAGGACTTGGTTTCCGCTCAGCGGGGCCCCGGTTCGATTCCTGGTAAACACTAGGATTTTTAACTTCGGGATATTTAGGGCACCTCTGAGTTCAACCAGCTGTAATGGGTACCTGACACTCTTTGGGGAAAAGTAAAGGCCACGTGACACCCTCATTAAACGTGGGCCATGTGACCTTGTATTATGGTTAGGTCATAAGACTAGTGACTTCTGCTGTACTGGCAAGTTAGTCCAGTGGTATTTCGTAGTCCCACATTATACTACCTAGGATATTAATTATAACCCCTAGACATATAGCTTACTGAGATTTACAGGTAAGAACAATGAGAGTTCAGTTACAACTACTAGAGAGTTTATTAAGGAACAAAAGAAAAAGGTCATTAAAAGAAAACAGACCTAAAGGCCAACAAAAGCAAGTCAAATAATGAAAAAAAAAAATTAAAATAGTAGGACAGGTTCAGTTCAAAATAATCAAAGAACCAGCATCACAGAGGCACAATAGTGTCTCATCTCACAAACAACCAGTTGTGAATAGGCTTCAACCCTATTCCCAACCGGATGGATGGGTCAAATAAGGTTAAAACCCTATTCACAGTCAACAGGGTCAAATTAGGTCTAAACCTTATTCTCAGTCCACTGTGTTTAGGTCAAATCCTATTCAGTTAAATGTTAAATGTTTTTTTAAGTGATTGATTTAAAAGAAGATAATGGAAAATAGATATAAAATAAAATTTGTTTGTTATTGATAAATCTTTACAATTTACTAAACTTCTATTATTTTTTCCCTAATGTAATTAAAGGAACAATGTATACTTTATAGGTTATTTTATTATAGAATTGTTAGGTCATATTTTTGTTAAATCTTTGAGCTGAATATTTGTAATAGCTATAAGATAAATAAAATATATTTATTCACTGTTTTTGTTTTCATTTCATTCCTGGTCACATCATCTCCAATTAATTTATTTTTTTTGACTTGGCTTTGACTTAAGCACTCAATTCAACATTTTTTTTTGAGGCCTATATACTGCTTGTTGATATTTTTGGACATGTGTTTACAATGTTCCCTCTGCCATCTTCATTTGACATGTGTTTACAATGTTCCCTCTCCCATCTTCATTTGACATGTGTTTACAATGTTCCCTCTCCCATCTTCATTTGACATGTGTTTACAATGTTTTCTCTCCCATCTTCATTTGACATGTGTTTACAATGTTCCCTCTCCCATCTTCATTTGACATGTGTTTACAATGTTCCCTCTCCCATCTTCATTTGACATGTGTTTACAATGTTCCCTCTCCCATCTTCATTTGACATGTGTTTACAATGTTCCCTCTCCCATCTTCATTTGACATGTGTTTACAATGTTCCCTCTCCCATCTTCATTTGACATGTGTTTACAATGTTCCCTCTCCTATCTTCATTATAAAAGTGCATTGAGGATGGCTGTAATAAAAAAGAGGAACTATCAAAACTAGGCGGAGATAAAAATGTAATTGGGGAGAATCAGGTTTAAAGTTTTGTTGCAAAGCAATAGCATGTGTAGACACATAGTAAAATGCTATGTATATTGTAAAGCTGAGAGTTTTTTTCATTTATGTTGATTCTATTCAATATAGGATAGGGGATATCAAAGTTTATTGTTCTCAAAAAGGTGAAATAGGGGAGGCAGGTGGGTAGGATATATCCTACACAGGATTTTATAATCTAAGGCCAAGTTGTCGTGGAAGTAGTGGATATCTTTGAGAGATTGTACCGCCATAAGAATCAATGGATCATGTTCTATACCTATGATCATTATCCAACAAATCTTAGCACCATATCAATAATTAAATATTTCTCTCATTTGATGTCAGTAATATACTTGTATGATTTCTAGGTTTGAAATTTTATAAAATTGAAAACATACACATTACTTTGTTAATTTCCATTTTTCTATGTCATTTATGTTTTTTTTATATCAATAAAATATAATGCCCCTCCACCCACCAAAAACAAAAAAGTTTGTCGATCAACAGGGACTTTGTTTTTGTTGGGGTTTTTTTTGGTCATATGTATGACATACATTTATTAAAGCAATTATAATAGAGAAGAAATGTTATGTTCAACTATTACTGCTAGTTTGATATGTCATACATATTTGGTTTGTTATACACCTTTATGTATAGTAGAAGAGGAGATTTACTGAGAAAAAAATCTTTACTTATTAAGTCTTTCTTTGTTAGCATTCTTATTTAATGTTTATAATTTTAATTTATTATTTATAAATGACCTATAGACTAATTATAATTTATAAAAAATTTTTTAAACAATTCATATACAGGGCAATTGGACTATTTTTGTGACTGTTCGATCCGATACGGCATACGATACCGGCACCTTTTTAAATGTGGGGAAAAATTATTACTTTTCTTGTATTTTAACTATATATCATTAACAAAGCTAGAAATCAATGTGTCCTTGCTTCTAGCCATGCAGTTTTAAATCTCCTACATAAATAGCACAACACAATCAACAGAGACTTTGGTGTTCGTTTGTTTTTTGGTCTTATGTATGACATATATTTATTAAAGCAAATAATATTATAATAGAAGAAATACTATTACAACATTACATTTAATTGTCATTGCTAAATTCTTTTCATGCTGTTTTTTTTTAACGTAATGAAACAACTTTAGATTCTAGATCTAGATAAAGTGGTCAATACTATATCTAGATTTACTAGATCTATGTTAAAACTCTAAATCAAATCAGTGACTGTGGACAAAGCATGTATGATTGATTCCTACCATCTTGTTTGACCTTATATAAATACCATAAGTACCACTTCCGGTTGACGGAATAAGGTTTTGACCTCATTTGACCTGAACAAACGATTGGGAATAGGGCTAAAGTCTATTCCCAGCTGGGTGGGAATAGGCACTTCGATAATATAATACAGGTCCTAACAGTCAAAGGACCGTCATCCATGAGACACACTACTGTCTCGTACCCAGAAAAAAATTTGTCTTTTACATACTATACGACCCAAATCTGGTCTTTATAGAAGGAACACAACACATACGGGAAAGGATAAGACACTAAGTAGACATAATATTTACATAAACCAACTTATTAACAACAAATAAATAAAGTCTACTTAGCTCGTTATTGAAAAATACATTTTCATAAAGTGGCACACTCCTCTTGAGTAACACAGTTAGAGTATAACAACACAACTATTATATAAACAGTGCGAAGATTTAGTTAACAATAATGTTACACTGGTCAGCTCAAAGGCTCAAGAGGAAGTGGCAATTGTATACAGTTAACAGGGGCTTAAATAATGTATTACAGGGGGACAAACTCTTATTGAAAAAAAAAAGCTACCCTTATTGTCCCTCTTGTCACAGCCACATCTTTATATTATTAGCCCTACAGATCGCAAAGGAATGAAAGAATAACTTTACTTTAACAAGAAATTCAAAACTTCTGCACACTTTGTGGAATGAAGCCACGAAGGCTCGGTCCAATCTATAGTCATTTTTGCGTTCTAGCAGCCAATCGTCCAGAAACATGTCAACTGTTGATATGCGCCTTCTTCGCCCAAGTTGAAAATACATTGTGCACTATCAGCTGACTGTGGGAGATTGGCGGACTGAGAAATATAGAGGTGCAGATCTTAGAAAGTAGAGATGGATTGGTCACACCAACAACAAGTCTTTAGAGTGGAACCAATTTTCTTTTTTTGAAGTAACGTCTGTATTATATAAGATAAGGAACACCAAAAGGATGTGTCAACACAGTGTACTAGATAAAGCCGAGAGGACAGGAAAGAGCTGGGAAGCCATTGTAAAAACTAGGAGTGGAAAGTGGCGTGTTTTTACTGAGGCCCAATGTTCCACCAGGAACACAAAAGGAAAGATGATGATCAGTTTAGCGCAGTGATTTCCAAACTGTGTTCTAAGGAACCCTTGCGCTCCGCAAAATGTTGCAGAATTATTTCTTTTCCCTGACATTGGCCATCACGACAAAATGTGTTTTCAGCTCTTACCATTCAATGTATGCTGTGATTACCCCGTCATAACGACGCTGGCAATATATAGCGTTGATTAGTCGAGAAGGATCCACTGAAAAAAGTGCAAGAAATAGTTATCTTTTAAAAGGAATAGTTTCTTTTTTTTTTTTTTTTTTTTACAAAGTCTTTATTAACTTACCCTGTCAGTCTGTCTGTCTGGGTTTTTTTTTTCGTCTTCCCATTCTCAGATCAACTTGAATTTTTTTTTTACAATTATTGCTTTTTTCATGACAACAAATGAATTAAAAAAAATTTAATCAATTAGTGATAATTAATTAATTTTTATATTGAAATAAGAGACATAACTTTGCAGTATTGAGAAATATAGTAGCGATCGGCTGTGACTAATCAAGCCTACTTTGGGGCGTCAAATTTTGCCACAGTTTGTGCAAGTGTATACATATGCCACAGCCACGTGGACGGTGGTAAGTGCGAGTCAACGCAACCGCACCTTTGCCAAAAGAAACCAGACTTTCCGTACATTGGCCAATTTCAAAGCGCCTTCGACTGAAGACAAGATCCCTGAAGGAGACGAACACCATTTATTTGTCGTGGTCATGGTTAATTAAGTGTCACTTGAAGCGTTCTCCTAATATATAAATGCATCTCCAGATTTAAGGCAGTGCGTCATCCCGTGGTCTTAAAAGTAAAGTAATGTTCCCCTTCTAGACGTGGTGGTCTATACAGCAAATGATGTAAAGGGTTTTACTCTTCGAAAAAAACAACAACATTTTTTAAAAAACTAAATTATGTATATTAGTCTTTAAAAAAAAACGAAAATGAGATTAAATTTACTAAAACTAGATATATATATTTCTTTCTATAAATTTCGAAAAAGCCACCCAAAAAATCTTGCCCCAGGGCTTCCACGTATTTAAATCCGGCTCTGGCTACGTGCATAACACAGTTATATGGTCTGGTACCTTGGGAACTAGTAACCTTTACCCACTGCATGAGATTGTCGTTGAAAAAAGCTCACCTATAACAGCAGATTCGATATTGGTACAATAAACATTGGCCAATACATCGACGTCAGAGCCGTAACAAGGCATACCTCCGTTGTATGGTGGTGGGTCATCGCAGTATCTGTAATGATATATGCCAATATGATTCATTTACTATCAAAAGTATTTTTAATGAAATTATACTTTACGGTGGCCAGTTTGTAACAGAGAAGCCGACAGATGCATTTAACGAGATAGAATGGTACGCGCTATTTCTCCGCCACCCAATCTCGGATCAAGCTGAAATTTTGCAGAAATATTTCTTTTACCTGACAACACAAGAATGACTAAAGCGGTGGTATAAGCTGATTTAATCCTCTTTATGCGTTGCCGTTCTAGATTGAAACAAACAATATATAAGTAGACAACTTTCTATAGTTATAAATACCTTGCTAGCAGAGTGGTTTGCACGTCGGCCCAAGGAGGAGTGAACCATGAGTTCGGATTCAGGTCGATACACTTTAAAAAATCAATTACGGTAAAATCCACCCAAGCATCCCTTGCTTTCTCCCCCCCCCCCAACCACCACCACAATGTTCATTTTCCCAACTGGTCCATGCAAGCGATAGGATCACAGCGCATTAAGAAAGCTAAAACCATGAAATAAGGTTGATTTAAACTCATTCAATACGCATCTCCGCAAAATGCGACAAGCGCACATCGTTTCCTTTAATGAGCATTTCTACTTTTTAGAGCACTTTTATTTTAAACACTTTTTAGTACTTCTATTCAGAAAGAAAATCTAAATCGACCACCTGCGGACCATGGTTATGCTTGCCCTGGACGTGACAAAATATGTAGGTCACAGCTGGGGCTGCGCAGCCACGGGAAATACTGCACTCCTCACTAATCTTCGGGCTCGAAGACAAGCCTTATTGTTATTCAGATGTGTTCAACTTCCTTTATGTTGTTTTTGGTTTGATTTTAGCGCAGTTTTCTTAGTTTGTTATAGGCAGTTAACCAGGCTGTGTTACAGCCTAGTTTTTGACACAAAAATTTGTGACCACAAAAAAAGACAGCTTCTTCCAATGACAGCTCTAAACGTAAGGATAGTAGATACAGATGTATCACGGCTGATGAAGCCAGTCAGATGATTCTATTTGATTCAGAATCAGATGATAGGCATCTAGTGATAGTGATATTCTAGATCTAGACCTAGTACTTGACAGTCAGGGCCGGTCTTAGGCCACCGCAACCTATGCGGCCGCAGTGGGCTCCGCACTTTCCTAGGCCCAGCGCGATGCAAATTCTAGGTGTAGATTATTATATTACACCATTTTAACTTGTTATTAAAGGGTTCCTGGATATCTCCTGAAATTATAAAATATAAGAAAAAGTTATGAAAATGTCCTGAGATTATTACAATCTTCTGAAAACTGGTGCAAATCTTAAAAACAGACAAAACTGTCATTTCAATGTGTCATTCAATATGGAAAACGCCAATCCTACTCGCGATTAAAATAAAATGGCATTGTCTGCTTTCATTTAATAAAAATGTAACAATAAGGCGAATTTTAACCAAAGCAAGAACTTCGAATACTTAATTTACTTCAATAGTCACTTGCATACAAATATAGATCTAAATCTATCTCGACCTCTTAAATAAAAAAAAACAACGATATTTTGCGAGTCGATAGTAAATGTAAAAGTCAGATCTGAATGTTTATCGGCTTTCCACTAGAAAACTACTCTCTACTGTAGATGGTTCATAAAGTTAAATTGACAGTGATTTTTGAACTTAGTAAAGTATAAATAAAATGCAATGACGAATTTATTTTCTAATACAAAATCTTAATTTTCGCTTATTATCCTTATCACAACCCAAATTAAGCCCCACGCAATCCGTTTCGCATGGGGCCCCGCAACCTGTAGGACCGGCCCTGTTGACAGTCTTCGAGACTGCGCCTAGGAAAAAAAGGAAGGAACCTGCTCTAGATTTAGATTAGAATCCAGGGAAAAGCTTGAAACTTAGCAGAAGTAGTTCTAGTAGACCTAGGCCTCGATCTATTTATGATGATGATTCTGATCTGGACCCACAACTTATATTTGATGGCACTGACTGTGATGAAGATTTGGAACCACCAACCAGGGGGGGGGGTATGGCGAGAATGAATGTTAGTTTGATATTTTGGTATGATTGTTATATCCCCTTGTTATGAATGCAAAGTGTTGCACGTGTTGTGAATTGAGTGATTAAGTCTTCGTTGAATGTGTGAGAGAGTGTGTTAAGTCAGTAAGGTCTTGCTCCCGGTCCAGGAAGGTTGGACGTTTACTTCCTGGACTGGTGTTTGTTTGTTAATATTAATATTTATTGTGCATTGTTTGAGCTATATTGGATATTAAAATATCATTGTTATATTCTATGAGATCTGGAGTTTGAGTTGATGTGTATTGAAGTATAATTGTTCTTAGTTGTAATATTTAAGAATTGACGAATTTAAGAATCAAGTAATATTTCTTCGTATAAGTGAAACGCCTAGTGAGCCAATTAATGAAACACAAGAACAAGCATATAATTAGAACCCTGACACCAGACCTCGCCGTCAGCCAACACTTGTGAAAAAAAAAACCTGCTACATGTTCATCAGTTTAAAAAAAAAAAAAAGATGATTACGTCATACGCGTCATAACATAAGATAAGATAAAAAAGCTAATGAGAAGAGATGCGAGTTATGAACAACTGGCGCCAACCCTGATTCCTGATTGGATCTGAGCAGACCAATCTCATTGGCTCGTATTGAATCAAATAGGATTGAATCCTTCTTTGATCCGTAACGCAATAGGCGGACTTCAATCAACCACCGCTCCTTTTTTATCCCGCCCCACCCCTCCTCACACACAGACACGCCTAGTACAAGAAACATTAAATTAATTACCTGCTTCTGTGTGCGGTTCTCGCAAAAGTACTTTCACACTGCCAACCTTTCCACTCCGCCCAATGACCGTTCACTGGAGTCGTAAACAAGAAATTCAAAAATTTATATCAATTTTTAAAGCTGATGTCGGTCTGTTTTACTGTAGTCGTAAATAAGAAATAAAAAAAAAATTTAATAAATTTCTAAAGCTGATGTCGGTCTGTTTTACTGTAGTCGTAAATAAGAAATAAAAAAAAAAAATTAATAAATTTCTAAAGCTGATGGCGGTCTGTTTTACTCTAGTCTTAAATACAAGAAATTCAATCAATTTGTAAAGCTGATGGAGGTCTGTGTTTTTTTTGTTTGTTTTATCACTTCAATACTTCTGCAATTTTGGTCAGATCGAATCGGATTTGATAGCATCAGATCGGATCGAGACCAATCATTATAGAATGCCTCAACCATGGCCTGCTACCTGTGGGCAGTGGAAACCAATAGATTGTTGTCACCCCGTACAGACCTGTGATGTGGCAACGAGCTATTGGTCTAAACTAAAACCACAGGTTGCGGCGCTGCAGGTCAATGTTAAGACCGTTTATGACGATTGGTCTCAATCGGATCTGATATCATCCTGATAGGATCCGATCGGACCAATCTCATCGGTTCGGATTGAATCAAATCGGATCCTATCAGGATGATATCAGATCCGATTAAGACCAATCTCATCGGTTCGGATTGAATCAAATCGGATCAAATCCTTATTTGATCCGTAGAGGATAAGATCCAAATATGATCGGGTTACACATGATTGGATCAGATTGAATCGGATCGGGTATCCTCTAATCGGATCGGATCATCATTGAAAGAAAAAGAATGCCAATGTAGAAATAGAACCCTTCCATCTCAGTGATGCTACAGCCCATGGAGGACCTTAGCCTGCAAAGCAAATCTCTCTATTCTGATCTATTCTGGGCTTTACGTCTCCGTGCCTGGAATTTTAGCTGCTGTAGATCTAGACCTAGCCTGCAAAGCAAATCTCTCTATTCTGATCTATCCTGGGCTTTACGTCTCCGTGCCTGGAATTTTAGCTGCTGTATATCTAGACCTAGCCTGCAAAGCAAATCTCTCTATTCTGATCTATCCTGGGCTTTACGTCTCCGTGCCTGGAATTTTAGCTGCTGTAGATCTAGACCTAGCCTGCAAAGCAAATCTCTCTATTCTGATCTATCCTGGGCTTTACGTCTCCGTGCCTGGAATTTTAGCTGCTGTAGATCTAGACCTAGCCTGCAAAGCAAATCTCTCTATTCTGATCTATCCTGGGCTTTACGTCTCCGTTCCTGGAATTTTAGCTGCTGTAGATCTAGACCTAGCCTGCAAAGCAAATCTCTCTATTCTGATCTATCCTGGGCTTTACGTCTCCATGCCTGGAATTTTAGCTGCTGTAGATCTAGACCTAGCCTGCAAAGCAAATCTCTCTATTCTGATCTATCCTGGGCTTTACGTCTCCGTGCCTGGAATTTTAGCTGCTGTAGATCTAGACCTAGCCTGCAAAGCAAATCTCTCTATTCTGATCTATCCTGGGCTTTACGTCTCCGTGCCTGGAATTTTAGCTGCTGTAGATCTGCGTCTACGTCATCAAGCCACCATGCTCGTGGTCTGCTTTTGAGGGGGGCCTGCATTTTGGTTTTAGCCTGTGGACAATCTTTGTTCCTCTGGTATTTTTTTCGAGTTGACCTGCCCGATGTGGGCATCACTGTCCCTTTTACTGCTGTCTGTTTGCAGGGATCTTCATATAGCTGGTATATTTCCTGGTTGATGAGAATTCCTCTTCCTGTTCCCTCAAGTATGGCACCATAAATGTTTCTGAAGATTCCAAAGTGTGTAGTAGATTTTCTGTGGTTCTAGTCGGGTCACTATCACGACACTCGTCTGTTAACTTAATGAAAGTTTCAGAAATTCCTAATCTACCATTTACCCAAAATTTTTCCTATCAATATTTAAATCATAGACTTATATATTATACTAGACTGGAAACCGGTAATAAAATTCTTATCCGCGATTGATCGATTCACAGACCTATATATATATATATATATACTAGCCTGACATTACCCGCGGCCTGAGGGTCTAAGTTTGTGTTTACTAATCTAGTGGATTGGATTTAGATGTATGTTAAACTTAGTTAATGATCCTTTCAAGTTTTTTTCTCTTTCGCTACGAAAATAAAATTAGTTTTGCGAAAAATGGGTTTACCCGAAGCCGATATATTCATATCTATTTAAAAAGGAAAAGAGCGATAGCTTTGTTAATGGAATCTTCTTATCTTATCTTATATAATACAGACGTTACTTCAAAAAAGAAGATGATTACGTCCTACGCGTCATGCATTTAGTCATGCATATTAACCAATGACTTAAATTCTGCCAAGTCACTGGTTTTTCTGGCTAGCTCAGGCAACCCATTCCATGCTCTAATAGCACTAGGGAAGAAGGAGTATTTGTACAAATTTGTCCTAGCATATGGGACGAGGAATGTGCCTTTATTTTTGTGTCTTTCAGAGTATTTTATTAAATTTTGTTTTTGTATTTGAAGATTATGGTTCAGTGTTTTCTGTATAATTGCTACTTTACTTTTGAGTCTTCTGTCCTGAAGGCTTTCTAAATTTAGTGATTTTACTAATGGTGTTACCCTAGTCAAATGTGAATATTCGTTTGTTATGAATCTCACTGCTCTATTTTGTGTTTGTTCCAGTTTCTTAATGTTTTCTTGAGTTGAAGGGTCCCACACGGTGGATGCATATTCTATTATTGGCCTAACCAAGGTTAAATAACATTTTAGTTTTAAGTTCTTATTTGATTTATAGAAATTTCTTTTAATAAACCCTAATGCTTTGTTGGATTTTTTTATAATTTCATCAATATGTGGATTCCATGACAGTTTTTCATTTCTAATAACACCTAGGTATTTTGCATTTTTAGTCTGTGTTACTGGTTTGCCATGAATAAGATAAGTGGAATTAATTTGTTTTAGTTTTTTTGTTACTCTTAACAACTGACATTTTTCTGGGTGGAAAGACATGCTCCAATTTGATTCCCATTTCTGTAATTCATCTAATTCTCTTTGTAAAATGTCTGTGTCTTGTTTTGTTTTTATTGTTCTATATATTATGCAATCGTCTGCAAATAATCTGACTTTTGTTCCTGAACTAATGCAATTTGGTAAATCATTTATGTAAATTAAAAATAGTAGTGGACCCAAAACTGTTCCTTGAGGTACACCTGAGTTTACTGTTATTGGTGTTGGGATTATAAAGTGAACAATTAAACGAAATAATTTTTAGTACGCGATTCATAAATGAATATAGATCTATTCCTATCTCAACTCAGCTTCGCAGCTTTCGTAAACGAATGTAGTCTCTTAAAAATGCTATAGAAAACCATATGGAATGTTTATTTGATCAAAATATCAAATGAATGGACTACAATTAGTATGTTCATGTGTTAAAGTATAAAACTTTCTGTGCGAGTAGAGTCTTAGAGTAGTTGAATTAGAGTTTTAGATCTAGGGATGGGATTATAAAGTAAACAATTACACGAATTAATTTTTAGTACGCGATTCATTACGGTATTGTCTAATGAAAGAATGTTCGCCAGGAAATCTGTAGTCATAGATATCAGGAACTAATTTATGTAAAAAATGCTTTTGAAACACACAATTGAAGGTTAATTTTATTATATAATGAAATCAATGGATCTTCTTTTGTATTTTCATGTGTCAAAGTAAAAAACTATCTGCGCAAAAAGTATTTCTTAAAATTAGATCTAGGTCTAAATCCTTTCGATCTTTTCTCATGTCAACATTGTTAACCATGGCCTAGATCCATAAATACTCTAGCTTTAATAGAGTAGGACAACTTTATTTATTTTTGAGGGTCTTAAGTTAGTTTTAGGGCTACAATACATATAATACGGTCTAAGTTAGTACCCAAGGAACATTCCTGCCTAGTTTTATCAAGATTGGTCAAGCGGTTTTGATGTCTATAAGTAACATACATACATACATACATACATACATACATACATACATACATACATGCATACATACATACACCTCACATTCTACTTTATAATATAGATATATATTTATGTGCGCAAACTCTTATTCAAGCTTAAAATAGGGTCCCCCAATCAATCTTTTCTGTCTTAAAAAGTAATGATCTTTAGTTTTCAAAGTTTAGAAATAATGCAAAATGATTTCTCGGATATTCACGCAAATATATGGAACAAAGCCTGAAAAAACAAGGCCATATACCAGGACCATGCTACTAGAGCGTAATCTCAGCATGGAACTTTAACGCGTGGAGGTTGTTACACATTAAGCAGATACAGTTTGGAATCAGATGCTCTATCTCCCATAACATATTTCATACCTGAGTGCATGCTGAAGCTTTTTAGGCTTGGTTACATGGACTCGAAGTGCATACTGAAGCTTTTGAGGCTTGGTTACATGGACTCGAAGAGCATACTGAAGCTTTTGAGTCTTGGTTACATGGACTCCAAGTGTATACTGAAGCTTTTGAGGCTTGGTTACATACTGAAGTATGTGAGGCTTAATTACATAGACTCGAGGTTCATACTGAAGCTTTTGAGGCTTGATTACATGGACTCGACATTCATACTAAAGCCTATGAGGCTTGATTACATGGACTCGAAGTGCATACTGAAGCTTTTGAGGCTTGGTTACATGGACTTAAAGTGCATACTGAAGCTTTTGAGGCTTGGTTATATATTGAAGTCTGTGAGGCTTGATTAGATAGACTCGAGGTTCATACTGAAGCTTTTGAGGCTTGATTACATGGACTCGAGATTCATACTGAAGCTTTTGAGGCTTGATTACATGGACTCGAAGTGCCTACTGAAGCCTGCGAGGATTGATTACATGGACTGGAAGTGTTTACTGTAGTCTGTGAGGCTTGGGGTTACATGGACTCGAAGTGCATACTAAAGATAGTAAGGCTTTGCTAAATGGACTTCAAGAAATGCGGCCCATGACGTGGGCTTGAAGTTTTGTCAAGGTCTGGATATGGTTAACTATCACCGCTAGTCATGAAAAAAAAGGCAATCAATTTAAACAGAAATGCATCAACAAAACGTACCGAGTGGAGATTTGCCTTTATCTTCGTCTATTCTTCCATCGCCATCGTCATCTAGAACAAAAAAGAAATAAACGTAGTTACTTAAAGTGGAAGGGCTAACAGAAATAAAAGCGAAAGGAACGGTAAGTCTTCGATAATTGAAACGACAAAGATATTGAACTAAAATGTGACCCCAGTATAAAAATATTCTGATAATACAAACACGAGTAAAGGGAGTTCATGTTTTAAACAAACTCCAACACGGCCCACGAACCGTGGGGGTTCAGTTTTGTTTAAACAAGTACATTACACACAGATGCATGCCTTTGTCGTCTGTCAAAATTGAGAAAAGGCTATACGAGGCTCAACAAAAATGGCTGAGACGGATTTTGGGTGTCAGTTACACAGATCGGGTCTCAAACAGGGAAATCTTCTGTCGAACTGGGAGTCGAACACTTAGTGAGGTTGTGACAGAGCATCGCATGAGGTTTGCGGGACATGTTCTACGACAAAATGAATTACGCACACCAAGAGTTGCGATAACATGGAAGCCAAAACAAGGAAAGCGCAAACAGGGACGTCCTCGGATTATTTGGCGACACACCTTCATGGAGGACCTCAGAACAGTGGACACCAGGAGGGAGGAGGCTTCAGACATTGCCAATGACAGATTTTTATGGAGACAGCTTGCCGCCCAATGCGCCGAACGGCGCGGGAGGACCTAAGTCTAAGTAAGTCTAAGAATGCCTTTGACACAACGGGATAGCGGATTAAAAAAATAAACAACGACTGCATTATAAATCTTGAAACATATGTTTTATACACATACAAATATAGGTATAACTATTCTTTATTTTATTACAGTCAAACCAATTTCTACAAAATAAGGGGCAGGAATAATTCATATTAAGTTCCAATTTCTATGTTAAGTAAAGTGCCTATTTCAGACCTTGCAGTCTATAGAGCAGATGATGTAAAGGTCATCTGTTTCTGTGGGCTACGGTTAACGAGGGTGTCATGTGGCCAGCACAACGACCAACCGCCTTTACTTTTCCCCAATTAATGTCAGGTACATATTTTGAGCTGGGTGGACTCAAAGGCGCCCGAAGATCCCGAAATGAAAATCCCAGTCTTCACCGGGATTCGAACCCGGGACCTTCGGTTCGGGAGTCAAGCGCTTTACCGCTCAGCCACCGCGTCTCCTTTCTATGGGGCAGATGATATTAAGGTCATCTGTTTCTGTGGTCCACGATTAACAAGGGTGCAATGTGGCCAGCACAACGTCCAACCGCCTTTTACTTTTCCCCAACTTATGTCAGGTACCCATTAGAGCTGGGTGACCTCGTAAATGCTCTAAAGATCCCGAAAATAAAAATCCGAATCTTCACAAGGATTCGAACCTGGGACTCCCATTTTGGAAGCTAAGCAATTTGCCACTACTACATTTCTAGGAAAATCGTTAAAGCTCTTTTAAAAATGTATGTCCGCCGGGCACCCGTTGTTCATTCTTGAAGAGTTTCCCAGCAAAGAGTAGGAGTGGTATACCAAAAGCACGAACATATAGAACAAAAAACTAAAAACCCAACAAAGCTTATATTAATTGTATCAATTAGTTTGGATCAGTCATGTAATTACAATTTGTAATAGATCTAGACTAACAATAAAAGAAAACATTTCTAAAACTAAGAAAACGACCTGAATTCGAACACATAACTCAATCATTCTTTTCAATTTTCTTTAGCCAGCACGGTAACTACTCTGCTAGTGGAAAGCTTATGAACATGGAAGACTGTATAGTTATCTATTGCTTCTATAGTCTCATTAAGACTCAGAGGACCTGTAAAGGGGACGAATTCAGCTTACACAACTACTTCGGTCAATGTCAACTTATTTCCCTTGTTTGAGATGCACAACAAAAATAATTTATTACCAAAAGTCAATTAACCAATTAGCTCATTTTTTAAAATTGATTCTTGTGTTGCCAGGTAAAAGAAATAATTGTGCTAATTTTCACCTTGACCCGAGATTGGGAGAAATAACGGGTACTAATGTGTCACTAGACAAAGAGACAGAGTCAGTTGATAGAAGCTTTGTAAAAATAACACTTCTTCATAAGTGTCTGCACTGACCTTCATGGTCACGATGCTCCTCGTCAATGTAGCCATCGCAGTCATTGTCAATGAGGTCACCTTCTGTATGACCGGAAGTAGTATCTTTGCACGTGCTCTGAAATAGAAAATTGTTAGAAGTGTGGAAAAAACGGACTATAGCTAAGTGTAGCATGCAACTGTTGGTGGTTACTGTTGATGGTTACTGTTGGTGGTTACTGTTGGTGGTTACTGTTGGTGGTTACTGTTGGTGGTTACTGTTGTGTGGTTACTGATGAACGGTTACTGGTGTATGGTTACTGTTGTATGTTTTATGGTTACTGTTATTTGTTGTATGGTTACTGTTGTATGTTTTATGGTTACTGTTGTATGTTGTATGGTTACTGTTTAATGGTTACAGATGTTATAATTACTTTTACTGTTAATGTTGTACAGTTACTGTTGTATGGTTACTTTTTTACTGTTAGTGTTTTAGGGGTACTGTTGTATGCCTACTAGTGTATGGTTACTGCTGTATGTTGTATGGTTACTGGTGTATGTTTTATGGTGACTGTTATTTGTTGTATGGTCACTGTTGTATGTTGTATGGTTACCGTTGTATGTTGTATGGTTACTGTTGTACAGTTACTTTTTAACTGTTACTTTTGTACAGTTACTGTTGCATGGTTACTGGTGTACGGTTACTGTTGCACTAACCAGACTTTCGGGCGGGACTACGAACCCAGCAGGATAGATATACGTCTCCATGTCTCTGCGACCATAGAGGAATACTGAAAGTCTTAGACCTTTCATGTTGTACAGTTGATGGTAGCCGTCCAATAGTAGTTGGTATTCCGCACCTAACCACAATCCTGCCTTCCGTTTGGTCGTTTTTTCGTTGTAGTACGATGTGTAGTTTAATAAAGTGCAGATGTTGTTCGCTGGTGAACTAAAACAATCATATTAGTCAATAAGACACATGGGTAAAAAAGAGAAATATATATATATATAAAAATGTTGTTTGTAAAATGTTTTATATGTTTCAGATGTTCCTTCAGAGTTGAAGATAGTTTACTTCCTAGTCCGAACCTCCCGCAGGACGACGGGGGATGGAAGCGGGCAGGGTTTGAATCTGGGACCATCGATGAATCTGAACGACAGTCCAGCGTGCAAACCGCACAACCAGGCAGCCATCCATATCTATATACATATTTATAAGGAGAGAGAGAGAGAAAGAGAGTCAGAACAGGAAAAGGAGAAAGAAATAGAGAAAAAGAGCGAGAGAAAGAGAAAATTAAACATAAAGGCGACAAGAGAATTAGACATAAAAAAAAAAATGTCCGTACCAATGTCCAGCATTAAGTATACACTAATTACTCTCCTCTCTTACCTCTCTATGTAATAGCCATTGATGTAAACAAAATCTATATCCAAAACTCTTGCTATCATTAGTAAGTAATTCTTCATTGTTTCTTCTTTGTAGATTCTAAAAAAAACCATTAACAATGAGCCTTTAAATATCTGAATGAGATGCTGCTATCATAAATGTAAACTAACCTCTATTCTGTTAGCTAGTTATTTATCGCCCAATGGTGTGTGGTCGTTATAACAATCAGACATACACCATTTTGTTTGAAGGGGCGTGCCACATGGCCTGCATCAACCAGTAATGTGTTGCCCAGATATAGTCCTGTATTACTAATATGTCCAGTATTACTACTTATGTCAAGTATTACTACTTATGTCCAGTATTACTACTTATGTCCAGTATTACTACTTATGTCCAGTATTACTACTTATGTCCAGTAATACTACTTATGTCAAGTATTACTACTTATGTCCAGTATTACTACTTACGTCCAGCATGACTACGTTTACCCAGTATTACTACTTATGTCCAGTATTACTACGTTTGTCCAGTATTACTACTTTTGTCCAGTATTACTACTTATGTCCAGTATTACTACTTATGTCCAGTATTACTACTTATGTCCAGTATAACAAATTATGTCCGGTATTACTACTTATGTCCAGTATTATTACTTATGTCCAGTATTACTACTTATGTAAAGTATTACTATTTATGTCCAGTATTACTACTTATGTCCAGTATTACTACTTATGTCCAGTATTACTACTTATGTCCAGTATTACTACTTATGTCCAGTATAACAAATTATGTCCGGTATTACTACTTATGTCCAGTATTATTACTTATGTCCAGTATTACTACTTATGTAAAGTATTACTATTTATGTCCAGTATTACTACTTATGTCCAGTATTACTACTTATGTCCAGTATTACTACTTATGTCCAGTAATACTACTTATGTCCAGTATTACTACGTTTGTCCACTATTACTACTTATGTCCAGTATTACTACTTACGTCCAGTAATAGTTGTCCATATATAATCCAGTAGGTACAAAGATGGTAGACGCAATCTCTACGTAACTATTAGACTTGCAAGATGTGATGACGAAGAACGCAACAGTTATCGCTCCCGTCGACATAATGAAATGTGGTCCCTCCATTTTCTCCTTCTCAAACTGGCGATGGAAATAGTAAACATAGTTTCAAGTCACTGGGTTTGATTAACTAGATTACTCTACAAGTAGAGAAATAGATGACCTTTACATCATCTGCACCCTTACAAGTGGATTTCAAACACACCCACTGCTAATACTCCTATACAACAGTTATCAGGTTCAGTTCAGTTATCCAATATCAACGTCTTCGTCGTTTGTGATTTCCCATCGATCGACTTCCGCCTAAACAGACGAACACTGCCCCAGATAGTGTTCGGGACGAACACTCGTAAGGAAGGGAGTGATGCTCTAACCCTGCCTCGCACACCGTCATTCAAGTTAAGTGCAGAAGGTGCGCTCTCGTGTACTGTTCGAGACTACACTGAGAAGGAATGTTGACATTGTAGGGATACAACGGAGTTACGCCTAAGCCTACCAGCTAGAGCTGAAGCTATGTTTAAGGCGGCAGAAGTTTCATTATGTGTTTGTTACTTTCTATAAATAAAGACCTGTCCTCGTTGAGTTGCCTTCCCTCTAGTTTTTACACTGTTTCAGCAATAACACACTTTCAAATTCTAATTCAATAGATTTTCAAAAATTAGGCTTAGCATAGAGCTTGACACTTATGGGCTGAATTAACCCTGATATTATCTTGTATCTTCTGTTTATAGTTTTTTAATCTCTTTTCAAAGCTCTAGAAGTTGAATGTGATCTCTGTATTAAATCTTTAATTATCTCCCTTTTGTTGTTTACGATAGTTGCTAGTTGTAGCACCAAACTGCTGGTAGACACCTAAACCACTATAGGCGTAATACATTCTAACTAATAAAACTTCAAATAACTAAATAACTTCCTTGTGAGCTATACTCAATAGAACTTTTATTATAATACAGACAAATCCAAGTTGAAATTAAGGGAAATAAATATAGTAGACTTAATTAATATATAGTTTTTCAACAAAATCTAACTCACTTTAAAAAACACGTCTTTTCAGTCTCCCCTAACTAAGACCGTTGACGACAATGCCACCTATCTTGCATCTTTCACAACCAATCGCTGGTTTTTTATCCACCGCCAACATAGAAACACACACACACACACACATACTCCATATCATCCGTACTTTATTTAATCTTCTGTGCAGAAACTTGAAGCTACTAGAAGCCAAAGTGTAAAACAAAATTCCAGTTTATGTCTCCGTGGCAACCTTGACACGCGCATCACGTGACTTATAAAGTGAAATTATTTTGTGCTTACACTTATCAACTCTAGATCGTGCTGCGAAGTGAGGTTCTTGTTGATTGTTTGGCCGTCGACAGAGATTTGAGTTTTCGCTTTGGCGACAACGATCTTTAAGTGCCCCTCAAATTTTACAGGCTTGATAACAATGAACTTCATGGCGTACTCCGAGATGGGAAACAGCATGTCTGATTTTCAAGAAAATAAAAAATTATAATTGGGTTCAAAAGTTAATTACTATTGAAATTTGGTTTAAAAGTTAATTTCTATCACGTATCAGTTTAAAAAAAAACTAAACTAGGGTAATAAACTTAGTATATTTTTATCCCAGTATGAAAAACCCCACGTGTAGGCGTATGGAGAGATGACATCATCAGACACGAGTTAGGTTGCGCCTTCTAGGGAATGATTGGATTGTTTAAAGCCAGTGTTTGGGGAGGAGTTAAAGAAACGATTTGGTAGAGCGCGATTTAGAGAGTTTAGTTTGGAGCTATAACTTCAAGTGACAACTCATATTTTTTACTAGTTGAGAAATTAGATCTACGTATTTATCTGAAACGATTAGTTATTGAGCTTTGATAGAAGATATTCGTTTGATACAGTTTTATTTTGTAATTTTGTACATTACAGTGATTCTCAGGTTATTGAATTATAACACCTTTGGCGAATAAGCATTTTCAACAACAAGAGCAAACCAAACTGTGATAGTTACTATTAGAATTTGGTTCAAAAGATTATTATAGTTATAATTTGGTTAAAAGGTTATGTGACCTAGTATTAAAATAGGTCATAAGACCAGTGACCTGTAGTGTACTGGCAAGTTAGTCCAGTGGTACTTTGTGGTCCTAAGTGTATTATCTAGGCTAATAACTATAGCCTCTAGATGTACGAAACTACTGAGACAGACAAGTAATAAGTCTGAGGTTTCAGTTGCAACACAAAAAAAATAAGTTTATTTACAAACAAAAGAAAAAGATCATGGATAATATAAATGGCAATAAAGTCTCACCAAAGAAAATGACATAATGAAACATAGCAAAGTAGCCAGACAGTTTCCGGTCAATATAATTAAAGAACCATCATCATAGAGGTACAGTAATGTCTTATGCCGAAAAACCAAAAGGATGGTTTACAATATTATCATTCATGCATAAACAATCAAATGGCGTCATTCATGAGACACACTACTGTCTCGTATCTAAACAAAAGATGTCTTCCAAAAAAAACAAACAGGAGAGGATAAGAGACTAAGTAGACCTATACTGTTTACAACAACCAACTTTGTACTAACAAATAAATAAAGTCTACTTAGCTCATTATCGAAATACTCTTCCCACAACAGTGGCACACTCCTCTTGAGTAGCACAGCAATAGTACAACAACACAAGTATTAGTTAAACATTATAGAGATTTAGTTCAAACTACACTGGCCAGTTGAAAGACTTAAGAGAGAGTGGCAATAGTAAACAGTTAACAGGGATTTAAATCAAGTCATAAAGGGGACTAACTCTAATAAAAGAAAATAAAGGTCGCCACCCTTATCGTCCCTCTTGTCACAGGTTAATTAATATTATCATTGTATTTAATTAATATTACAATTTGGTTCAAACTTTAATAATTATTAGAATTTGGTTCGAACTTTAATAATTATTAGAATTTGGTACAAAGATTAATTACCATTATCATTTGGTTCAAAAGTTTATTCCTATACTCTTAAGCGAGCAATTCTTGTATACATATTTATATAAACATATCCGTGGCATTTTGCATCTGGAGAGACGATCTTTTCCCTTTGCAACTTCTTGTGTGACTTAAGAGGCCAATCCTTGATACACAGCTGCGATCGCAGGTTGGGCATATATAATCACCAGGCGCCGTTGCATTTTCACCCTTCTTTCTGCTTCTGTTGTGTATGACATCTGCAATCTTTGACCCTTCCTTTATGTTCTCTCTCCATGAAGATCTGTCCAGAGCCACCTCTTCTCAGTTGCCAGTGTCGATTTTGAAGAGCTTCATGTCGCGTTTGCACACATCCGTATTGCTTAAAAGTGGGCGACCAGCCGCTCTCCTGCCTTCTATTAGATCGCCATACAGGATGTCCTGTGGAAGTCGACCTTCTGGCATTCTACGAACGTGGCCAACAGCGGCAGAGGAGAATATAGAGTTCAGGGAGCAGGAGTGATTCGTTGACTTTCACTACTTCCACTGGGATACCATCACTCCCAGGAGATTTTCTATTTTTTATGCAGTTAATTGCTTTTTTAAGGTCACTGAGGCTCGGAAGATCATCTAGGCATTCCAGTACTGGAAGATCTGGTAGAGAAGCCAGGGCTTCATTGTTTGGCGTAACAGAGGCTATATATATATAAATTTTATTTCGAAAACGGCTCTAACGATTTTCTTTAAAATTGCAAGGTACGTGCATATTAGTGAGAAAAAAATTCTCAACTCATTGTCCACATTGGAAAAACTCGAGGTTGACCTTTATATCGGTTTGAAAAGGGCTCATTATCGAAAAATTAATTTTGGCTAGAATGTTTTATGAATAAAAATTTTCCGTGACGTGAACGGGAAAAACGCTGCTTACGTCACTAGGCTTACCGCAGTACGCTAAAATATTTCTTTGCAAACAAGAACGAGTTTTAAAGGATCAATAGACCTAATTAAACATTTGCACACCATCTTATTGTAGATTGATTTATTATTTGAACTATGAACGAGAAGTCATGAAATGAAATGTGCCGATGTATGATTAGTTATTGTGTTTTGAAGGTTTTATAAATTGATAACACTTGAAATTGCCTAGAGCGGTGTAGATACCTTGTACTTTGTTGTTTATTTTGCTGGTGGCCTTCAGCTGTTCTATTTCAGCTAAAGCAAGTTGGCGCCTAAGCTGGACTTCTAAGCGTTTCGGTATTACGTCGTCCACTTTTTTAGCTCACCAAAAAAAAGACTGCCTTTGGCATGCGTTCGTCTGAGATTCGTCTTCCATACAGGATACCGCTCTGTCCAGCGTAACTGACGGACTTAAAGAATTTCCTCTATTCAAAGGCCCCGCATACACATTTGAGACCAAAGAAAATCTGCTGCCGAGAACAGAGGCAGACGCGAAAAGGAAATCTTAATCGACCACCGGTTGACAATGGTTATGCTTGCCCTGGATGTGGCAAAATTTGTAGGTCACAACTGGGGCTGCGTAGCCACGGGAAATACAGCAATCCTCATTAATCTTCGGAATCGAAGACAGGCTTTAATATTATTATTATTATTTTTTGCTGTTGAATTATTACCATAAGTTCGTGCTTTGGTGTCTACTGTCCCTTACCAGAACAAAGGAAATGGCCATAACACAGCTTCTCTACTCCTTACTTGCACACACTGAACATGATATCTAGCTAGCGGCCAACGAGTTTGCGTACGCTGCAGCCTCTTTTTATTTATCTATAAACCTCGGTGAAAAGCTTCGGGTTAGGGCTTGGAGATGGAAGGCCCAGGTGAGATCTGAATGGAGGGATGTGTATAAGCAGGCCATATCCCTCCATGGGCTGTAGCACCACTGGGATGGATCGATGGTATGAACTTCTTATACTCCAACAGTCAGGCTTGGCAGGGCACGTATCCCGTATGGGTAACGAGCATATTGTTTGGCGTAACAGAGGTGCCCCACAGAAACGTTTCTTTAGAAAACTAATGCAATGATTTAAGTCTATTAAGAAAAAATGCGCCATTTTACTTTGTCACAAAGTGCTTGTTTTACCCTATAATGTAGAGATTTGCGTCATTTGATGTTTCGTACTAAAGACATAATGAATGTACTAATTCCATAATTAAATGTTTGAACGTAACCATCTAAGAAGTTACACTGCAAATACTTTCTTCCAAGCCAATAATAGTAGGCCTACAATAGTTTTACGCAAAAGATGTATTGTAAAACTATAAGACATACGTGATCTGTGGTTGGTCTAGACTATAGGAGGACTTAAGAGACTTTATATTTACTCGCCATGTACAATTGCATCTAGAACTAACAGAACACTAAAGTAACTCTTCAGATTAGTAGTCTTTATTTGATCTTTCATTTTCGTAATTACAAAAATATTCCCAAAATGACTTAGGAAATTATTTAACCGAGCTACGATCGGTCATCCAGGTACTAATATTTTAATTTGGTTCAAACTTTAATAATTATTGTAATTTAATTTGAAACAATCTCCACCATTATAATTTAGATCAAAGAAACATCACCCTGTTCCAGCAAAGAATGTAAACTCCAGAATTACTGTACAATTACTTTAATAATAATTAAAACTTTAATATTACTTACTAAAAATTAGCTATACAATTAATAGAAAAATACAATCAGTTTGATTTGGAGTACTGTATTGTACTTCAAGTTTTATGTGGTTCTGAAATTGATTCAGGAGTACTGTAGAGGATCTTTGATGAGTGTGTGGCGCAGTGGTTCTGAAGTATACAGAATGACATCGTGGAATTGTGTAGTGGCCTATTAGTACCTTCGAGCATTGTTTTGGGGGTATTATAGAGTATTAAGGAGTGCTGTAGTGACTTATAGCATACTGTAGCATTTTGTAGTAGCAGTACGTTTCAGTACTGTGTAGAAATTTAGTTTATTATAGTGATTTGTGCGTATCGTATTGCATTGTATTGAATTGTTATGTTGTAATCCATAACTAAGTAGTGTGAATAAAGGACTGCACTACAGAGTACTGTAGTGTACTTTACAATACTTTGGCGTGTTTTAGTGTTTCTGTAGTACGTCTCAGTAATGCACAGTACTTTACTATACTGTCGCGTATTGTGGCGTATTCTGGTAGCATTAGAGCACCATCGAGTACCGTGTAGCACATTAGGTACTGTGATTTACTGTGATGCACTGTGCACAAAAAATGCTGACATTTAGTGTACAGTACCGTGGCACATTGTAGTAACTCTAGAGTACCTCCGAGTACAGTGTACATCTGTAATGTACTGTTGAGAATCCTTGAGAACATACCTAAGTTGATGTCTGGTCTACAGCCTGGCTCTGAAGCGAGATAGTCCTCTTCATCAAAACAATTTCCGGTAATGACGCCATACGGGCTAGTCCCCTGAACTTTGTACCCTGTTAAAAATATACAGAAATCTTTTTTTTTTTAGTCCAGTGTTTCCCAAACTGGGATAAGAGTACCCCCCAAAGGGTAAGAGTTTGAACGGATGTGACGTTGCACATAGTTAGCTATACAATTTTTTTTTGAAAATAACCATTTACTTTTAAAATTATAATAAACTATTGTAAGTGTTAAATCCTTTTATTATTTATTTTAAGTTTTTACATACTCAAATACGTTGCTATTAAAAAAAAATGTTTGTTTATAAAATGTTTTACATGTTTCAGATGTTCCTTCAGAGTTGAGGATAGTTTACTTCCTTGTCCAAACCTCCCGCAGGACGACGGGGGAAGGGAGCGGGCAGGGTTTGAACCCGGGACCATCGCTAGATCCAAACGACAGTCCAGCGCGCAAACCTCGCGTCCAGGCAGCCATCATTTTAAGACTTAATTCTATAAAGATCTGGAATTGGATAGCATTGTTACAACGTCCGTCGACACGCCCACTTTTTCAATGTAAAAACTATGTTTCAATTTTTTTTAGAATGTATTCAAATAAGATAAGATAAGATAAGATAAGATAACTTTATTGATCCAAACAAATGGAACTTCATTTTGACTACAATTGACAGCCTCAGCGTAACTCCTGTACAATAACAATGTAGATGCACGATATAGATGCACATACGAGCAACATTCACACACGAAAAAAAAACACCCACATAGACACACATAACCAGCGCTTATAAATAGACTTCTATGTACTTCTTGATAATGAAAGAATGTTAATTTTTAATGTTGGTCATCCAGGGTCTATTATTACTGAATGCTTTTTAATTTCATGTCTTTCTGAAGGATACAAAACATACACTCACTAATTAAATACTTAATTGTGATACATTAATTTTTTTTTATTTTCTGTACGTAGGCCTTCAAAAACAATTGTTATTAAAATAATCTTTTTTTTTTTTAGGGGGGGGGGGGAGGGCAGCGGTACTCAACGTTACGAAAATTTTAGAAGGGGTACGCATAGGGTTAAAATTTTGGAAACACTGCTTTAGCTCTCAAGACCCAGCACTGAATAGGTTAAAGCATGTAAGTAATTCACCAATTTTATTTTTTTTTGAAAAGAATATAGACCCTTAAAAGAAAAACAAACAATATATTTAAACAAATCAAAGAAAGCTTTTATAAGGAAAAGAACTGTACATTTATAGCCACGTATCTGGATACTGTAAGATGCGATACGTGTACCCAAAGTGGTACGGGAAGACTTTGGAGGGGACACGCGTTGCACCTTATTAACTATGCTGATTTTTTTACCCATTTTTAAAAATATTTTCTGTTTATAAATATTATAAAATAAAGTGTGGTGGGGGGATGCGAGTGGTACTCAGCACTACAAAAATTATAAAAGGTTACACATAGGTCAAAAGTTTGGGAAACACTGATTTAGAGTATACAAAACGGGGTTTATTTCAGGGTGTCTCATTTCTTTACATTTAGTACCCAAGCCAACGTTAACCTAATATTGCTACGTTTGTGCAAGTTACAAACATGTCTTGATCAGGTATACGTTTGTGACAATTAAACAGCAAAGACGAGTGGTGGCAGCTAGACAGAACGAATCAGACAATTTTGGCACGGTTTTTACCCGATAAGATACTACTTCGCTAGGATGCGAGAGCCAAGATATAAGATGTCGACACTATCCGATAGGAGACTTTTCCGATGGTATCCGAGAGAGCCACGATATAAGATGTCGACACTATCCGATAGGAGCCTACTCGCTAGGATCCGAGAGAACCACGATATAAGATGTCGACACTATCCGATAGGAGCCTACTTTGCTAGGATCTGAGAGAGCCACGATATAAGATGTCGACACTATCCGATAGCAGCCTACTCCGATGGTATCCGAGACAGCCACGACATAAGATGTCGACACTATCCGATAGGAGCTTACTTCGCTAGGATCTGAGAGAGCCACCGATATAAGATGTCGACACTATCCGATAGGAGCCTACTCCGCTAGGATCCGAGAGAGCCACGATATAAGATGTCGACACTATCCGATAGGAGCCTACATCGCTAGGATCTGAGAAAGTCACGATCCAAGATGTGGACACTTTCACATAGAAGACGAGACAGTAGAACACATCCTCAGCGGATGCAGCGTGCTCAGAAACACGAGAGGGATACGACTAGTCTTGGAACAGATACAACGGTGCATGCGAGGGTCTTGCCTCGCACGCTGTTACATGCGCAGCATAGTGTGAATGTGGAATGGTTTGAATGCGTGCTTAGGTTGAATGATGGAGACGATCCTAAAGTGGACTGATGTCAACGATGTTATTATTGACATATAATTATTTGTTGAATTAATAGTAAAGTCCTCATAATGAACTATAAATGAAACTGTTTGGTATATGATTAAGAGTCCATTTTAGCAAATTATAAAACACTTTATAGCTAGGAATTTACCATCAAGCCTGGGAGGGGGGGGGGCTTGACCTCTTTAGAGGCCCATGCATTTTGACATTCGACATCATGACATGAGATAACGGCGTCATATTGAATGTAAAAAAAATTCGAACATTCATTTGGGGGCCCCTCTCAAGTGGGGTCCCGGGGCGATTTTCGAATTCTCCCCTCCCTCACCCACCATTCCCCCATCATACCTACGCCACTGAAATTATAACTACCTGAGAGAGACGAAGCCCAGACTTTCTCAGTGCATAGCTGTAAGCTCCAGGATTCTTCACTAAAAGAAACAATGTCAAAGTTGGGTCATAGGTCATGTATTAATTACATTTTTAAGAGTATTGATACACTGGGGCTTGGTGGCTGAGTTGCTTCCGAACAGAGGGCTGTCGGGTTCGAATCTCTGTGACTACCGGGAGTTTTAAATCGTTTTTTTTTTACGACGCCCTTGAGTCCACCCCACTCTACTGGGTATCTGACGTTAGCTGAGGAAAGTACTGTTAACCGCCGGCATAGAAACAAATGAGCTTTTTATTATCTGCCCTATGGATGTCTGAACTCTCAAAAGGATAATTTTCTTCGCTTTACAAGTTGGGTTAATCAAAACCATTGTGGCATTTTCCATTTTTAATGTTTAAAATTGATTTTTTTTTTCATGTATGTATCATAGTAACTACATGTAACCATATGTTTCTTATATATGTAAACTGGGTCGACCACATATCAGACGTTGAAATCACACACGAACTGTAACCACGTCACAAAAAAGGAAGGTCCCAGTGACTAGAAGGTTAGGGTACATATGGTCTGTATGCCAGAAAGTCGTCTTCCCAAACGATCTGTGTGCAGGAAAGCGCTTTCAGTGGAGGGGAGGGGGGGGAAGGGTCAACACAAGCGTTACAAAGAAACCCTTATTAGCTCTCTCAAGGTGTGTAATATGGGGGCGTAGCTATCCTAATCATTTGTATGTAACTAAACAAATTAAACAAAACATATACATTGGTCATGGTGGTAGAGTGGAAAAGAACTTGACGTTCGAAGTTCAAATCCGGGGGGGGTGGAGGAACTGGGATTTGATTCCTGATTTTTCGGACGCCTATGAGCCGACCCAACTCTAATGAGTACCTTCCTTACGTTGGGTTAGTAAGGCAGCTCGGTCATTGTGATGGCCACATGACGACCTCGTTAACTGTCAGCCAAAGAGACAGGTGAGCACTAGATCTACTTAACTCATAGATCGCAAGATCCGAAACCGCAGTAGGTATGGATGGATGGATAGATGGACAGGTATATGAATGGATGGCTAGATGGATGGATGAATATATTGATGGATGGGTGGATAGATTGAGGGATAGTTGGATGGATAGATATATGGATGGATGTTTAGATAGATGGATGGATAGA
Source organism: Biomphalaria sudanica (assembly GCA_036873155.1). Taxonomy (NCBI): domain Eukaryota; kingdom Metazoa; phylum Mollusca; class Gastropoda; family Planorbidae; genus Biomphalaria; species Biomphalaria sudanica. Next base: position 581,031 of record JAZGLO010006091.1, read on the forward strand.
TGGACAGATATATGAATGGATGGTTAGATGGATGGATGAATATTTTGATGGATGGGTGGATAGACTGAGGGATAGTTGGATGGATAGATATATGGATTCATGGATGGATGGATAGATGGATTAATGAATGGTTAGATGGATGGATGTATTGTTAGATGGATGGATGGATGGATGGATGGATATATGGATGGATGGATATATGGATGTATTGTTAGATGGATGGATGGATGGTTAAATGGATGGATGGATGGATATATGGATGAATGGATGGATGGATATTGTCCTACCTTAATAAATAAAATCCATACGCCTCTCTTTGATAACCAAAATGACGTAAAACTGTTTGTTCTCTTAAAGGAGCCAATATTTGAACCCTTTGCTCTGAGAGGCCGTTGACAACTTGAACGGAAGGTTTAGAACTGTATAGACAAAGTCGTTGTAGTGAGATCTTAGTTTAGGCGTAATATAAATAAGCTAAAGTAGCTATTCACATAGATAGATAGATAGATATATAGATAGATAGATAGATAGATAGATAGATAGATAGATAGATGGATAGATAGATAGATAGATAGATAGATAGATAGATAGATAGATAGATTGATAGATAGATTGATAGATAGATAGAAACTTCATGCTTTTAGGCTGAGCTTTCTTAATAGCTATGATCCTATGTCTGGATAAGCTGGAGAGACGTGGGGGGGGGGGGAGGGAGAATGAAGGGGGTATCTATATAAATATTACTATGATGGCCTTTTTAATACCTTCATAATTATTCTTTTTCAAAGTGGAAAGACCTGGATTCGAACTCAAGACCTATAGATTCCACAATCTAACCACTGTACCAGAAAAGTGCATATGAAAATATTCAATACCAAGCTTAATAATAATTACCAAAAGTTAAACAGCTAATTGTTGTTGTTTTTTTACTGATTCATGTTTCGTCAGGTAAAAAAAAATGAGCAAAATTTCACTTTTATCCGAGTTTGTGAACAAACTTTTTATGAGACAGACAGACAGACAGACAGGGTAAGTTGATATAAGCTTGGTGAAGAACGAAGAAGAATTAACAAAGACATTAGTCTGTTGCCCAAAAAGCAATAATGATCGAGTGTATAATAATAATAATAATCCTAATATAATTTTTATTATCCGTAAGGATAATTTGTGCATTATACCAAAAAAAAACAACAAAAAAAAACAACAACATTATAACTGTAGAAAACCCAAATATACATTCACACCGAATAATAAAAGGATAGGTGGGCTTTTCGAAAAAATCAATCCTCCCAAAGAGACAGATTGAGGACTCAGAAAAAAAAAACTCTAACACACTCTGATAAGTTTCTACTTATCTTGCCCTACTTTGTTGTCAACAGGAGATACACTTGCCCCCATCCCTCCATGGGCAATGCCAAGAAATGAGCCGAAATATTGAAGTGAACTTTATTCTCCAGAAAAACCTGGCATGAGAATCTGTAGTTTGCTTTCAGTGCATAGCTATTGCCCTTTTGGCCGTACTTTTCAAACCTAGAGGGGAAAAAAAGTTTATAGCATTATTTCCATAGCTAGTTAGAACTACTGTCTAAAAAATAGTAAAGTTCCCCTTTCAGACCATGCGGTGTATAGGCGAGACCATTCGTTACAGGTCTGTACGTCGTGGCAACGAGCTATTGGTCTAAACTGTCCACAGGTAGTGACGTTGAAGGTCAGTGTTGAGGCCTTCTATAACAAATGGTCTCGCTATAGGGCACATAATGTAAAGGTCATCTGCTTTTGTGGCCCACAGTTAACGAGGGGGCCATGTAGCCGGCACAACGACCAACAGCCTTTTCTTTAACTTAAATAATGTCAGCTGCCTATTCTAGCTGGGTGGATTCAGAGACGCCTTAATGATCTCGAAATAAAAGAAAAAAGTCTTCGCCATGATTCAAACCCGGGACCGTCCAGTTAAGACGCCAAACGCTTTGCTTTTTAGCCCCCGCGCCTCCCTACTGTCTAAAATGACCGTGAAAGCAACATGTTTTCTTTCTTTATAATATGGTAAAACAGCCTCTTCCTGTTGGATGCGCTTGTGACTGCATCATTAGAGTCTAGAGTTCGAGCTTACCCACCGCCATTCGCTCCTAAGAGACCTGTTCTGCTAAAGTAGTAAATTCCGTTATTGAAGTGGACTTGTATTTTTTTTTCAATTTTATTGTCGTTTATTGCAATTTAAAATATCACTACTCCCAAAGATTGCCCTTATCCACTACCGTTTACATCTGAATGAATATGTGGTTTTTAAACTTTATCTTTTGCGCATATTCACCACTTATAGATATTGTATAGGTATGTTATGTGTATGTTTTGAGGTCATAGGTATACTATTATACTAGCATCACACACAAGCTGTGGTCGTTGATCTATTCCCAGACAATATAGGCCTTTATATAAATATATATTATTTTGAGCGAATCATCCCCCACCTCCTTTTTCTTGTTTAATTCCAATAAGACTGTCCACATTTTAACGACCCCCCACCCCATTTGGTCGACCCTCTCTCTTTCCGCCTCTCTCTCTCTCTTTCCGCCTCTCTCTCTCTCTTTCCGCCTCTCTCTCTCCTTCTGTGGATTACGCAGAGACCCTTATCTGTTTTGATGTCATAATTATCTTTTATAATTGGTTTACTAAAACAAAAAAAGCCAAGAGGTAGCAATATACAGAGGATAAACAAATTCGATTTAGAAGACCAAAAAATGTAAACATATTTATCATATAACATTACGACTTATTTAAAGTTGACTCTTAAAATGACAAAATAACAAGTGGTCCGTCCAAGCAGGTAAAAAGGCAGGTGAAGTTAGATGTGAACCTGACCTAACTGATGTCTTAAAATGACTATCTAATTGATATAATTGTTTGTGAAGGGTCAAGCTCTTATTCCGTAAATAAAAATTAAAAATTCCTTTAGTTAAGTGTTCTATATACAAAAGAATCTAAAACCATTTGCATAAAAGTATTAAAAATATGGTGCAGGGAACATTTCCCTACTAAAGAGCCTAAAGAGTTACTATTAATAGTGAATAATTGTAAAACTGGTGTATTTTTATGAAAAAACTGCTTGCATAAGTGATTTAAAAAAATTAGATTTTTCTCTTTCAGAAAAAAAAAAGCAGCCGTTGCATCAGAACTTTGAATGGTCTAAAATATTATTATGTCGGATTTTCACTACCTTTTCTAGTTTACGAGATCTAAACGGGACGAACTGACGGATGGACGGACAGACATTCCACACAAAACTTACCGTCTTTTCCCCCTTCGGGGGCCGCCAATAATTTACACCATTAATGAAATGTATTGTGCTTAGATATATCAAAATGAATATCTTCTTACCCAACGAATTCATGACTGAGTCTGGCTCGAGCTGGTCTTCCATTAGTAATGGTATAGTTATAGTCCGTACTCTGGTTCGACCATTTGGTAGATAATGTGACCTAAGGGGAATTGGTGCCATGTAATTACATGTATCAATGTTGTATTCATTGTAGAAACAAGAAACTACATGTTTACATTTAGAGAAAAAACAAGAGGCTTCCAAAATAAGCTAAAAAATAGTCTAAGAGTCAATCAAACTATGAAAATTACTTCAACAAAAGATATAGCTAATGTATTGATAAGAACACTGCTTACTATATAATTTTGACTACATTTTCTTTTTGGCTAACAAAAACAGGTTTAGTAAATAGTCATAAAAGTTTTGTCTCTTTTTCCGAACAAAAAGTTGGAATGCGATTATTTTAATAAATCAAATATTTTAAACTTAAGGATCCAATCTTCTGTGAATTCATTACGCCTAGTGGAGCTAGTTTCCAGGGGCTAGATAACACCGGGGCATAAGCCGGATATGTTACGCGGGCCGTAGTTTGTAAATCCCTACTTTATCAAAACGCTGCTTCTGTAATCGTTAAACCATTCTAACTACTAATCATATGTGTTTTAACTAACTTTGCAAATAATGAATTTGTATTTACAGGCTTTCTATTTTTACTAACCAAAGTATTTTAGCATAAGACATATGTAATGGAAGATTACTGAACAAAAAAACTTACATTAAAATTACTATATTCCAGGGTAAACAAGACAAAGTTGGCAAATAATCTCCGCTGACCATTTTGTCCAGGCAAGGCCACGACAAATCTTTTCCCAAAATTAGACAATCCTAGAGTGATGGATTATGCAGCAATTAGTTTAACCAAAGAAGTGTATACTAAATTAACGTCTGCGTATTTTATTTATTTTGTAAATTTAGCTTTAACTCTTTCTTTCCTAACTGACGACACCATCGTTGAAAAAGAGCATGCATTCTTCTATAACTATGTACCTAATTAATTTAATTTAATTTAATTATTATAATTATTACAACCAAGAAACACAAACCCAAGAGTACATTGCCATAAGAGTGATTACCTTTTGGTTCCGGCTCTCGTGCTGCAAGAACTGTAGTTAGAAGATACGAAAAGAAATATCAATTATATTTTCTGCGGGTATGATGCTAGTAGGTTTAAAAAGCGAAGTAAAGGCAAAGGTCAAGGAATCCTCGGACTCATCAATGAAATAGACCCTTATCCTGGTCAAAAAGAACAAGGGAGATGGGCAAGCTACTTATGGTGTAATGTCCTAACGGGTCAGGTGACCAAGGGACAGTTGAAGATGAAATCTAGAAACGAAATATTTGTATATGGGATAGACTACACGAAGGACATTAGAGAATTGTTTCTAAACAAATTAGAGAAAGGGAGAAAACTTATGAACTACTGAAGAGACGGTATCTTCCCCTGAAAGACTATATCTTATCTTATCTGTAAAAATACAGACATATCTCCAAAAATAGTTGTTTAAGTCAATATTTAAATACAGCCATGCATGTTAACCAATCACTTAAACTATATCAAGTTATTGTTTTTTCTGGATGGCTCATTCCATGTTATAATAGCACTAGGGAAGAAGAAGTATTTATTCTAAATTTATGTTACATGGAGTGAGCCTTTATCTTATCTTATTATTATTGATATAATGAATAATTTCAATGGACATATAGTGTACAGTTAAAGTAAGTAGTTCTACTATTATCAGGGGATGCGTTTTTCTAGCGCATAGAGAAGCAAGTTTTTGAACTGTTTTTGTGTTGAGAATAAGGGTACTGAGTAGAGGATTTATGATTTAACAAACACTTTAGATGAGGTACTTTTTTAATGGACTTAAAATACATATCCAGGCTAAACAATTTTATGATATCTGTTGTGAATGTCTACTTACCAACCTTTTTTTCTATCCTGACCTTCCTTCAGGGAACAATACCAGGAAAAAGAAGAAGAAGCAGACAGAGAAAGAAACAAATGAAGATAACAAAAATAATGTACGGACATTCCATTGAAAGAGATTCTATTCAAGGTAAACGACAGAGAGGAATGGAGAAAAACGGTCAACAGATCTTGTGTGGTGCCCCAACGGTGCAAAAGACTAAAGGATAGGTGACGTTGATCTTTCCTCTGTGCTTGTAATTAGCAGATAATGATGTTAGTTACGAGCATAAAGTGAAGGCAGCGACGCAAACTGGAATTATTAAAGGGAAATAAATATGTTAATAAGAATTGCGTTATGAACCGAGACCATTCGTTGAGAAGGCCTCAACAATGACCTGCAACGTCACAGCCTGTGGGTAGTTTACACCAATAGCTCGTTACCACGTCGTACAGAGGAGCTTCCTCCACTGAACCTTGAAGAATGACTTTTGATCGTGAATCATCTCTTACAATATGATCCCCAGAAACGTGGACAGTGTGCAGAAAACATGCAAAGAAACTGAACCACTTCCACGTGACATGTCTAGGAAAAATACTGAATGTCAAATGGCAAGACAAAATACCAGATACTGAAGTCCTTCGAAGAGCGGGTCTGCAAAGCATCCGCACAGTCCTGATGCAGTCCCAGCTGCGATGAGCAGGACACGTCTGCAGAATGGAAGACCGCCGCATCCCTGAAAGACTCTTGTATGGCCTACTAAGCGAAGGAAAGCGCTCGCAAGGTGGTCAAATAAAGCGCTTCAGGGACACCCTCAAAGCTTCCATGAAGGCGTTCAGCATTGACCCAGCCACCTGGGAAACAGAGGTACATGATAGAGCATCATGGCGTAGCGCTATGAAAACTGGCGCACAGGTTGCTGAGGAAAAGAGAGAAACGCTAGCAGAAGAAAAACGCCGGAGAAGAAAAGCAAGGCCATTGACACTAGCTCAAGCTGGAATAACCTGCCCAGTATGCAGCCGAACATTCCGGGCTTACATAGGACTCACCAGCCACATGAGGAGGCATAAAACCCCAGTGCAAAGCCCTCAGCCTCTGTATGACATAGTGGTCATCATCGAACCACGATGGACGAACTATAACAAAATGACCAAACAAGTTCAGCTTTCGTCTCTATAGTATTGTGGAGTTCTTCCTTCTTGTCAGCTAAAGTTTTGGCTTGTAAAAAGTAGATTAATGAACTGATTAACTATATGATCAAGTTGAGCCTTCTTCAAAAGTATGCTAGCGCTAGATAGATATTCCTGTCTTACGATACAAGGGCGAGATATTGTCCGCCAGCGATCCAACCCCTTGACAGAAAGCCTTCAAAACCACCCAAGACAACACTTATATAGAGGCGGTATGTGGCAGAAGGAAAAGTTCGAATCCGGGACGACCTAGACGACAGTTCACAGTACCAACCACTCGATCAGGCAGCCATCTAGCTTTATATACCGCAATTGTATAAGATGAAGTTAAATTAGAAGACCTGTCTCAAAATGCTCAGTTCCCAGAAAACCAGTCGAACATCAAACTGCTTAAAAAAATTATATAGGGTCTAAAACGTACCTGTCTGTTCAGTTACAAAAATGGTTAGCAACATAAGGCTCAAAATGTTTAGTCCAAACATAGTACAGATGTACCATCTCTTGACCGAATACAGGGTCAAGCTTCACTGTTAAAGGGAAAGAACAACAAACGATATAAACATAATGGTTTAAACTTTATCCTGCAATTATTTAGTGTAAGTACTGAATATCAAGTTTGAAGTAGCACACATCACTCTAGCTTGTCCCTTCGACTTCAACATCAACATAGTCAATGGTAAAAAATATATATACTTTAAAAAAAACAACAACTATAACTTCACAACTAGGTCGTAGCGAGGGTAGTGCAAAGAGGGTGTATCCTGCCCTAGGCACCAGTCTCAAGAAACGCAAAAAGGTCTCCAAAAAATAACAAGATTTTACACACACACACAAACAGGCTTTTGGGAAACGTTTTGCTAACCTTACATAATACTTATGCTTTACTGAGTCTTTGTTATAAACTATATGTTAGCTATTTGTAGTTTTACAGAAGACTTTAACTTGCGCTATTATCGATGTCACCATATAACTACAATGCGATGTGTTATCTTATATTATCTTGTTTATTAGAGACGTTACGTCAAAATGAAGATAAGTATGTCCTACAGTTTTTTAAACCACTTTTTTTTCCTTTTTTTCTTAAAAAATATATGTTAGTTTTGCTTCTGACATTTTCATTTAGCTATTATTACATCCTTGGGGTCCTTGGGCTTTTTCTCTTTTGTGGGCGTGCTTCGCCTTTTTTTTTTTGGAGGGGGGATTACCCTTTTTTTGGAGGGGGGATTACCCTTTTTTTTTTGGAGGGGGGGATTACCCTTTTTTTGGAGGGGGGGATTACCTTTTTTGGAGGGGGGATTACCCTTTTTTGGAGGGGGGGATTACCCTTTTTTTGGAGGGGGGATTACCCTTTTTTTGGAGGGGGGATTACCCTTTTTTTGGAGGGGGGATTACCCTTTTTTTTGGAGGGGGGATTACCCTTTTTTTTTGGAGGGGGGATTACCCTTTTTTTTGGAGGGGGGATTACCCTTTTTTTGGAGGGGGGATTACCCTTTTTTTGGAGGGGGGATTACCCTTTTTTGGAGGGGGGATTACCCTTTTTTATTTGGAGGGGGATTACCCTTTTTTTGGATGTGGGGATTACCTTTTTTTTATTTGGAGGGGATTACCTTTTTTTGGGAGGGAGGATTACCCTTTTATTTGGAGAGGGGGATTACCCTTTTTTTAGGGGGGATTACCTTTTTTATTTGGAGGGGGGATTACCCTTTTTTTGGAGAGGGGGGATTACCCTTTTTTTTAAATTTTATTACCGACTTTACGAATGTAGAAAAGATACAATTAACCTATTTAAGTAGATAATTAATTCAATAAAAAATAAGTTTAAAAATGTTTGAAAGTAAACAGTGCCATATTAACGATCTATATTCAATTGACGCCTCTTGATGGCTGTTCTCTTTCAATACTATGTCTCTGTTATATATTGAAGACACAATGAAAACAACACGCGACCTCTATAGTCCATGTTTTGAATATTATTTTTAACAATTATTCATAAGTATTTCATTAAATTCAAACGAATCTATATTTATGTCTTTCTGAATGTTATTATCGGGTTTTGTTTTGTTTTCTATTTCAAAAGATGCAATCGACTCTAGAAACAAAAATATGTGATACAATTTTATTCAGGTTTTGTTTCGTTGTTAGGCCTTCTTCAGTCGTAAAGTCAAAAAGTTTGACTCTAAAAGATTTATATCTTGAGCTAAATCTTTCTGTCTAAGTCTCGAAGGCATTTGAAATATAGAAGTAAAATTTAATTTAAACAAAATCTTTTTTTTACCTTAAAAATAACATTAAATATTGTTTAGTTTTATTATATAGTGTCTCATATCCACTTAATGGATCAGACATTGGGATCACTGCATAGACAGAAATAAATATATATGTCTATGGAACACTACGTGTAAGTAAAATGAAAAGTTTAAGCAACGTTCAACATAGGTGCTGTCACGGTGCGAATACACAGCGTGCGGAATAAACAGCGCGCGAATGCACAGCGCGCGGAATAAACAGCGTGCGAATACACAGCGCGCGGAATAAACAGCGTGCGAATACACAGCGCGCGGAATAAACAGCGTGCGAATACACAGCGCGCGGAATAAACAGCGTGCGAATACACAGCGCGCGGAATAAACAGCGCGCGAATACACAGCGCGCGAAATAAACAGCGTGCGAATACACAGCGCGCGAAATAAACAGCGTGCGAATACACAGCGCGCGAAATAAACAGCGTGCGAATACACAGCGTGCGCACTTTTTCAAACAAAGAGAAATGTAAAAAGTGACAATAAAACTTCAAGCTCCACTTTTAAGCGGAATTTTTGTCTTTGGCCTGGGACTTGATGGAGGCGCGGTGGATGAGTTGTGAAGCTCTTGACTTGCGAACAGAGGAGGGGTTCCGGGTTTTAATACTGGTGAAAACTGGATTTTTTTCACTTTTAGGATTCTTTAGGCCGGCTCTGAGGCCACCCAGCTCTAATGGGGTACCTGATGTAAGGTGTGGAAAGATAAAAGCGGTTGGTCGTTATGCTTGCCACATGACATCCTCGTTAATTGAGTTTGAGTTTTGAGTTTTTGGCACATCGGCACAATTTAGGCCATGTCGTGCCCGTAGTCCTTCAAGGATTACTCTCCCTTTATATCACAAGGGCTAAATTCCGTACAGTTCAATTATTAAAAGCAAGGTCTAATCATTGTTAAAGTAGTTAAGTTAGTAAAAATTTAATAACTTAATAAAAATCTTTTCTAAATATTATAGGGTCACAATTTCACAAATCAAATCTTCGTAGACAACCCCACCTCCCGGACAAAGCCCAGTATCTTCCCTGGGACGACACTATCGAACAGTGTTTTTAAGTTGTGCGCTCTAAAAAAAGTTTCCCCTAATATCCTGGTATCTGGGGGATTCAATGAGGATATGTTCCACGGTGAGAAGAGAGTTACAGTACTCACAAAGTGGAGGCCCCTCTCTCTTCAGTGAGCCATATACAAAGTATGACTTTAAACTCTGCTAAGTCTTAATTCATTCTCTAATGGCACTAGGGAAGAAGAAGCACTTGTTTATGAAACACCTCATAACAAAACTCTTGAGTAATGAGGAAGTTGTTTGTTATTGTGTTAATCAATCCCAGGAATATAATAATAATAACAATAATAATATGACTTGTCTTCGAGTGAGAAGATTAGTGAGGAATGCAATATTTCCAGTGGCTACGCAGCCCCATCTATGACCTACATTTTTCGCCTCCTCTACCACAGACATAACCATTGTCCGACGGTGGTCCCAGGAATATAAGTATTTTACGATTACAATTTAACTTTTCGCATTTTAAGCCTGTTTTCCGTAATAGCTTTTCTTCTGGGCTCAAATGTGTATCCTGCTAAGTCTGTAGGAGATGGCCAGCTTTCTCTTTACGAGGCCACCTACTGTTTATCAATCCATTGTCTGAGCGGTAGCCTGGTCGTGCGGTATGAGCTCTAGATTGTCGTTCGGTCGCATCGATTATCCCTGGTTCATACTATGCACGCGATCATCCCATGTCGTCCTGCGGGAGGGTTGAAATAGGAAGTAGATTATATTTAACTTACAAGGAACATCCGAAGCATGTAAAAATGTTAAAAAAAAAAAAAAAATGTTATAGTTATGGCTAATTAGGGGGGGGGGCGGTAGGGCGTTGCGTTTCTCTTCAAAGCGTTTGAGAGGTACTTCTGTTATGGCGTCCTAATTAAAGTTTGGCAAGAAGTTGTTAGGATAGAATAGGCGCCCTGTTTAGCCTTTAGCGGGAATGGAACTCGAGACATTTCGTTTCAGAAACCAAGAGCTTTGTCATCTCTCAGCTCGTCTGACCAGGGCCGGCCTTAGGGCACTGCAACCTATGCGGCCGCAGTGGGCCCCTCACTTTCATAGGCCCCGAGCTAACTCTAGTGGTAAATTATTAAATTAAACCATTTTAACTTATAACAGGGTTTCCGCGACCTCCTGATTTTCTTGGAATCCCAGAAATCTCCTAAAATTATACCAATATTTTGAAAACTTATAAAAAATGCCCTGAAAAATTGACAGAATTGTTATTTTGGGGTGTCATTCAATATTGAAAACGCCAATCCTATTCGTGATTAAAAAAACCCGGCATCAGCTTTTATTTAATAAAAATATAGAAACAGGGCGAATTTTAACCAAAACAGGGAGTTCCGGAACTGTATTTATTTAAATGCTCAAATGCATATAAATATAGATCTGAATCTATCTCGATCTATTAAAAACATCAACAACGATATTTTACTAGTCGATAACTACCATCTACTATAGAGGGCTCGTAAAGTTAATGTGACCGTGATTTAGCACTTAGGAAAGTATGAATAAAATGCAAACACGAATTTATTTTCTAACAAAAAATCTTAATGTTTACTTATTATCTTTATCTCAACCCAGACTGGACCCCGCGCAATCCGTTTCGCATAAGGCCCCGCAATCTGTAGGGCCGGCCCTGCACCTGTCCCTTGACTTTTGTAGTAGGGATGCTGTGAAATGATAAAAATTATTGTTTCCCTTAAAGTCCTTGCGATCTATAGGGGGGATGATGTAACAGTCATCTGCTTCAGTGACCCACCGTTAACCACCAACCGCTTCTACTTTTTCCCAGCTAATTGAAGGTAACCGTGACAGCTGGGTCGACTTAGAAGCGCCCTTAACATCCCGACATTATCTGTGACAGCAAGCGTAATTAAAATTCCTTCACTTTTCCCTGCCAGCAGTATATTAAGAGAAAGGCCGGTCCAATCTTTCGCGTCGTCCAGCCAGCTTATCTTTGGGGGACCCTATCTTCGTGCTCTGGCTTCTATATCTTGAAGAATGACTTTATCATTAGCTCTCCAATATGTAATTTCTGATAACTGAGCCGCTGTTGAACTGACTCCAGCTTAAATACGGATTAATGTTTTAAAACGAGTATAAAGTTTTGGCATAAACAAATTCTAAAAAATAGAGAAATAAAAACAACAACAGAAAAACAAATTACAATAAAGTGTTCTTCATCTTTTAATTAATATAATTTTTAAGAGTCCAGTAAAGAGAAATAAAATAATTACGGTCATTGATTTATAACATCTCTAAGAACGAGACTTCTCTCTGTCACAGTAGGATTTGTCCTACAGCTATAAGACGTCCAAGATAATATTTTCTAATTCGCGGCGCTGGTTATGGATTTCGTAGCCATGGATCGAACGGATTTCATTTTCGAGGCTTTAACGCTGCTCGCTGGCTTACTGACCAAAAATTCGACTCTGTCAGCCGTCTCTGAGATTTCTTGGACTATGCCGAATCTGTTAACAAGAAGGACAGACAGAAAAGTCTGAAGAACTTTTGTCTATGTTATGTATTAGATCAGGGGTGGCCAACATTTTTTCATCCTTCAGTGAAATTCTTTTTCACTTAGATGCGCCACTTATAATAATCTATGAACACTGTTAGCAGATTTAAATAAAATATATTTTCCATACAGGCAAAAAGTGTATAACTAGCTTGAGGAAAAAATAAGACTTTGCTTTACTTTTACCAAATTTCTATAAGCAAGAGTTAATTTCGTGACGTTTAAAATCATTTTCAGTATGTGACAGGTACAATATCTTACGTAGCCAGTGGCGTAGCAAGGTATCCGTGGGCCCGGGTTCAAGAATACCTTGGTGGGCCCCCTTCTCCCATAATAAGACGAATGCAGTTTGTTAAAAAAAACAATTGAGCAATCTGAATGTATTGGCACATTTACCAAAAGACATTACAAGTAATGCATACATATTGAACATAAATAAATGAACATCAGCACCAGGGACCAAGTTTTTAAATGAGAGAAAGTAGTGAAGTAAATGCGACGAAAACAAGGGACTGCGCCGATCGGGGCCCGAACCAGTGATCCTGGAAACGACAAACCCGGCCTAGCCGAAACCGAACTGCAAAATGAACAAACCTCTACAAGCCCGTATGGCCATAGAAAACATTCTTCTGGTCCAGAGTTATTCGCCCATATGCAAATTACCACCCCAGTGGTCAATGGTCACATGCCCCTGGTAGCCCTTTTTTTTAAAAATAAGTAGGCCCAATTATGTCATTACGTCTGATTCAGTTAGGACTCCAACACGTTATAGTGTCTTTAAAGTTGTTTGAACAATTTCTGAACAGAATTAAGCAACTTCAAGGTGTTTCAAATGACTAACGAAATGTTGTATGAGTGCTATTGCCCATTATACACATTGCCATTCCGAAAACATTTCTAGGTGTAAAAGTATTAAATATTGTTACAAACTATTATCTGATTCTACGTCCATTATTGAACATTTATTTACTAACATTTTTTCTGGCCTTCTAAGTAGAAAAGCCAGTAGCAAGTGCATCTGTTTCTAAACTTTTGTCTGTTTCTCAATGAAAAGAACACCAAGTGAAGCCAACTTGCTCTGTATTTTAGAATTTTAAAAATAATTTCTGATCAGTCGAAAATGACCGCTATCCTGAACAAACTGATACAGACAAAGTGAGTAATGACATGTATGCTGTGAAAATGTTTTGAAAACTTGATGATTAAATGTAGCTGTATATGGACAAATAAAAACAGCACACAGAAAAAAAAGCCAAATCTAATGTAGATGTCTATAAAAAATTTAAAAAATGAACAGCCAAATTTCGTATTGAACACCTGACTTGAAATGTGGTTATGAAAGGCTTCTTTTAAGGATTGCATCTCTAGACAATATCCAGTAGAGATAACATCTGAATCAGATGAGACTAGATAAGATTGTTGACATCATCTAACTCTTTGCCATTCTCAGTTGAAATGAAAACTAAGAAGCTGGGCTTTGACTACTAAAACATTTCGACAATGTTTTTATGCCCACGAAATCTGCCATGTAACTTAGAAACAATGGCATCGATAGTTCGGTAAAATACGTTGAGTTGAAACGTCTTCTCTTGAAATGTTGCCTTTTAACTTTCCGTAATCTTCTTTTTTGAACTAACGTCTGTATTATAATAAGATAAGATAATCGAGTAGAGCGAACACAAACAAACAAACAAAAAACGTATCAAGTCCCAGCTACAGCAGCCTCTATTTTTTTAAATTCTTAAAATCATTCTCCAATGATTTTACTGCCTTCTAGATCTTCCGTTGACTTTTCGCTTTGTGTAGATTGTGGATCTTGCTGCTCACTTGCCAACAGTTTTGACACAAAGTGGATCGCGCTTACAATCTTAGCATAGTTGCAGGGAGATAACTGAAGGGTCACATCAACTGAATGGAGCAGCTATGAAGAATTACCTTCAACAACAGATTCAATACAACAATTTAGTACTGGACAATAAGCAGAACAATATGACCGAATGTTTGTTATTGTCTCTGTAAGTGCTGCATCTCGTTAATTAATTGCCATAACATGAGAGTCAGTTATATCCTCAAATTGTATTATCATCGTTTAAATGAATAATGGATTTTATTATTGTTTTCTAAGTGTGAATAATTGTTTTATATCACAAAAGGAATTACTTCAAATTTTATGTGAAACATAAAAAAAAAACCCAATAAAATGAGATTTGCAAAAAATGAATAATTAGCAGCAGTGTCGAAATTTGTATTCGTGACCATCAGGACAATCCCTATAGACAAGGGGTTCTCAAACTGTGGGTTTTGACACCATTGGGGGTCGATCGACAATTTGTCAGGGGTCGCTTATGTCCATCGAAAAAAAAGAAATTTTTGGTCCATTCTAACATGTAAAACGTAAGTGTTTTTGTAATTTTATATATTGTTATTCTAGGATATATGCTGCTGACAACTGAATCAGAATTGATTTTGAACATTTTGATTGTCCAGCAGATATATTTGAATACATTTCCAAGATTGCAGATTAATTTTTAAAGTATTAGACTACCTTCCGTTAACTTTACAATCATCATGCTTAATAAGCTAATTAAGCATTAATTAAAGACAATTTTTGTAAGGTTTACACTGACTAAAATATGAAATTTGCTTAATATATGAACTAAACAATGTATGTTTCAAAAAGGGTTGCATAGAGCATCCATAAATTTTCATTTTAATACGTAAACTTTCTTAAAAAATCCATAACACATTGGACATAAACATTAAATGAACTCCAAATGTAGCAGGGGAGGGAAGCATGGCTCTTCATAGCTCCCCCATTCACTTCGTGTGACCCTTCAGTTATCTCCCCGCAACTATTGGACACTTTTAAGATACGCACCACTGTTTCCTCTGCCTGCCCCATTAGTTAAAGGTGGAAAAAAAAAAGAGTATGTCACATTTGACTAAAATAATAATGTTGACATACTTCCAACCGTATCTGCTGTCTATGAGGAAAATGACTTTGAAACTGACAAACAGATCAAATGATAATTTCTGTGACAGAACATTTGCACATGTCTGCAGACAACATTTCCTCCTACTTTCCAAAATCTACTCAACATCCCATTTGCACTTGCCAGAAATGCAATGAACGTCAAAGTTACAGATTTTTAGGAGACAGAAATAATTGAACAGTGAAACATTGCTCTTGAGTTAGGCCTACACAATTCTGGATTAAGAGTCACAAGCCATGTTCCGATGTCTCTCTGTTGCAATTAGATATTTATTTCTCGAAACAGCCTGTTAGTTATCGAATTTAAATACACAAAATAGTCACGTGTGTGGAGTGTGAATAGAAATACTGACGTAGTTAGATACACGTCATATAAAGCATATACCATTTATTTGAAATTGCACTATATATATATATTTCAAGAATATAATTAAGTAATGTACCGTGATTAAACATTAAGTTTTGGCAATACAAATCAGATAGTTACACCAGGCCTCCAATTAATATTTTGTAACATCATGTTTATAAACAAAAATAATTTAATGTTGGGGGTCGCGAATAAGTGAGGAATAGTAATAAGGCGTCGCCAAGCTAAAAAGGTTGAGAACCGCTGACCTAATTGTAATGTCTCCCCTTGTCATTTCCTTTTATTTTCTATATAGTAACAAAACTGTCTTTCCCTCCCACCCAAATGTCTGTAATGGTATTAAAAGAAGGAATGGGGCGATCTGGCAACAGGTTTCAACTTGAATGCACGATCAGGGCTAGACACCATTCTAGTAAACCTGATTGACATGTATGATCAGCCGATGTGGATACAAGCCGCTGGGTCCAGCTTAAAACACGGATTAATTTTTTAAAACAAGTATAAAGTTTTGGCATAAAGTTAAGGACATGTTGTTTTTTTTTTATCGTTTCTTACAAAAGTATTATTATTCTGTTCACTTTGGTATCATATATCCCTAAGTTTTTAATGTGGGCCCCAACTAGTCATGAGTATTGGGCCCAAGCGAAATGAACCCCGTTGCGCCATTGTTGCAACGCTACAGGCTGTGGGCCCGAAATAGTCGTGGGCCCGGGTTCAAGGGCCCGGGTTCATTGAACCCCTTCGCGCCATGGATGCTACGCCACTGCACGTAACTCTACCAGGCATTGACTGTTTTAGTTTACTTAAAATTATATTAACGATTCGTTAAACATGACTTCTTGAAATATGTCTGATCATCTAGTATTTACTCAGAATGACTCGATGGCAATAGTTTCTTCAAAAATGTAGAAATTACCATTAATACCTACAATAAACTAAAAGCTTAGCTAGGTTACATACAAAATGTGAAGAAATTGGTCCGTGTTTAACTAAAGGTGACACTGCTTGCCACACAACAAATTAACACACACAAATCCATACCTAAAATTAACATAAAACCAACGAGTTCTTCTGACTCCTGTCGATTTGGGTGTCGCAACAGTTAGAAAAATAATTAGTGCACTGTTGATTTTTTTCTCTTTCTAAAACTCGGTTAATATCTTGTTTGTGAACAGGCAAGCTCTTTCCTGATTTTTTTTTCCCTCGGGGGTGAAATGCGTTACTTATAATTGTGAAATACGCCACTTTTGGCGCATGCGTCATAGGTTGGTCACCCCTGTATTAGAGTAAAGGAACAAGCTTCAAGAAATTTTTTGTTTCTAATTTTTTTAAGAATACAAAATGCTGACACGTTTTTCATGTGTGGAAGTCTTGAAATTACAACTGACTGGCAGCGAAGTGGACAGAGCGACGCGCTAATAAAGCGAATGTCATGGGTTCGATTTGTTCGTTAACGATCCGATCTGATTCTATTTCTTGTAATACAAACGTTACATCAAAAAAAAAAAAAAAAAGAAGATGATTTGGGCGTCGCAATAGGTAGAAAATTAATAGACGATTTTAGTGGAACATTATGTAGAAATTGATTTTCACAAAAAAAATAATTGTTGTTAATTATTTTACTATGGCTAGTGTCGATGGGATATTACTTTATGGGACTAAAAGAGGAGCCGTTTGGTGTATGTTCTCAAATTGAATCTACTATATAAAATTCTTGTTCCTGACCACGTATCACCAATTATCGCACTTATCTAGGACGATAAAAATACAATAATTGAATCTATTCTTACCTAACTGAAGCCCAGGACAACTAAGCCATTTTCAAGATCGAAACCGCAGCGGTTTAATATACCAAAATGAATTTTTTTTATTCCCAATTACTATTCAAACAATTCTGAAAAGGGACATTGTTTTAGTTCAAAACCTTACTGAACCAGAACAGATTTTTGGAAATCGAACATCTATGCCATGCCGGCGTGTGATTAAATTTATAAATATAACTAGACTAGCAACAATACATCTGTGTACTTAGAACTACGCTATGATTCTATCACTTGTGTAGACCAGTTGGAAACGGGTAGGGTGGAGAAAGAAGGGGACATCTGAGTGATCGCTTTTTAAATGTATTTTTAAAAAGTCAACGATCTTAATTCGAACTCCAGAGTTAAGGCCTTATCAGCTCATCAAACAGTACGTAACCGCTCTGCCAGGTAGCTGCATATGAAAATACCCCTTCTTCTCCTCCTGCAAACAGTAAAGGGGAATAATTCAACTTACACCACCTATCAGTCAAGTCAAACGTCGTTATCTTGTTAGAGATACCCAACAAAATAATTACCGTAATCATCGTAGTTAATCAACTAATCGGTGAATATTTTTTAAGTCATTCTTGCGTTGACATGCTAAAGAAATAATTGTGCAAATTTTCAACTTGACCCAAGAAATAATGTATACTAACATTTTACCAGTCAGAGTGAGATGAAATAACCTTTGTAAAATGTTTAAATAAGTTTAGATCCATCACAAGTTTTCACTGTGGTCAAAACGGTCTAGTTCAAAATAAGAGTGTAAAAAAAAAAAGATGTCCCATCCTATATTACGATGTAAAGATACGATGTCAAGTTCTACTTTACAAATATACAAAAAGATATCCAGTCTTAGCTAACTATGTAAACAAGGAATGCGATATTGACATTCACGGCTGGGAAGTACTAGCTCTCGATCTCTCCTCATGGCATGAAGCCGTGTGTCTCGAATCACGAGATTTGAACCAAGAAGAGTGGACAGGGTGAACGTGCGCCGTAAAACAAAAACCAAGAAGAAGCGGACCTATCTGACCTAGCCTACCCATTCCACGTATGCGTCCGGCTTTTTTAAAGCGAGGATTGGACTTTACAGTCATCTTCGAGTCCGTAGGAAATGAGAAATGTGCTCATCTTCGACCACGAAGGAGGAGCTATATATATATATGCTATGTAAGCAAACAATGTCCAGTCCTAACAAATACCAACATTACCTTTTCTTGCAACAGCAAATGATCGGCATGATCAGAAGTAATGGTATGATATAAAACAGATACTTCACTCGTCCAAGGTAAACTGTTGTATATAAACAAAAGAAACGTTTTAATAGCCAAATGTGGACAGGGTGTGTGACAATTCAGGGAAATTCAGTTAATAAGTTTGTATGTATTTTTGGGGGGCTTGACAATAGAGCAGGGAAAAAATTGCCCAAGTATCTTGAAACAAAGGAAAGCACAAAGTCCTCCATCATCATATGTCGCATAACTTTCGTAGTGGGGGTGCTGTAATAGTTCGCCTAACCTAATCCCTCCACTTTTCCCAGTCAGCAGCTGTTCTTAGCGGGATGTAAAGAAAGAGGCCGGATTTCTCGTTATCCATCCAGCTTTTCTTTGCTCGACCCTTTCTTCATGTTCCCTCCACAGTATATTGTAGAAATGGCTTTTGACAGTGAGTCGAGTCTTACTACAAGAACAAACCAGCTATTACCACATGGAAAAAAAAAAGCTTAGCTAAAGGAGAAGAACTCCGCCCTTAGAACTATATCTATCAATAATGTACAAGTTATTTCCCTTTTTCAAACTCAGAAAAAAAAAAAAAAAAAAAATTGGCGCAGCGATTTGGAAGCAGATGGGAAAGACTTGGGGACAATTGGAGAGACTCGCCAAGAACCGAGATGCCTGGAGGAAGCTTGTTGGTGGCCTATGTCCCAGAAGTGACCACAGGCAGAAATGAGATAAAATGAATCAATTGACTAATTTATATTTTAAAAAAAAATTCATGTTTTGTTAAGTATATAAATAATTGTTTAAAGTATCAACATGAATGGGGAATGTGTGAGGGAGAAATAGCGTTGATAATTATTTAAGGGGACTAAACCCAACAAATTTAGCCATATGTATGAATACTTAAGGCTTATATTCCCTAGTTGGTATCAAACAAAATATTTAAATACCAGTAATTAATTGACTAATTGGTTAATTTAAAAAAAAAAAAAATATATATTGATTAATGTCTTGTCTAAGATAATGAATACTTATGTAAAATCTCAAGTTGATCCCAGAATGGGTGTGGGAGAAAAAAACGTGTACACACTTTGTACAAGACAGACAGACAGAGTGTGTTTATCTAAACTTTGTAAAAATAAAATACAGAGTGTACTGTGAGTGAACTAATCAGACAGACCAAGATAAAAAAAAAATGGCGGAATAACGCTTAAAAATAATGAAATACTCGAAGCCAACATGGAATATAAGTTTCACTTTTTCTTCTTTAAAAATAATAAATGTTTAGGCTCCTGAGCGGGGCCGCAAACAATTGGTGACTCTAAGTGGCTGCCTAGTTTGTATAGGCCTATGCCTAAGGCAAACCAAGAAGATGGTAGGACGGGAATGGACCCTAATAGGTGTAGAAGCCCAGAGTCCGATGGCGTAGTACTTTTAGGACCCTACTGAGAGTTAAAAGAATTTACTAAATAACTAACTATAGTTAGAAAATTAACAGCGCTTTCAAAGCTTAGGTGTGGTAGAGTTATCTCGAATGTAGGAATATCTAGTGACGAATTTTAAAGGGTATAGTTTAGTGCTGTACACATGACAACCTTGTTAACCGTGGGCCACAGAATCAGATGACCTTAACAGACAGACAACATGCTACACTACTTTCAAGAAGAACATTAAGACCTATTAGTTAAAAACATTTTTAGATTAGTTTGTCATTTTAGCCCTCCCTGTTTGTGTTTGTAATGTTATCACAGTGCCTTAAGCCTACATTTTGTTTGTTATCAGCGCTTTATAAATTAAATTATTATTATTATCAACATCATCTGCGCTTATAGATCGCAAGGTCTGAAAAGGAACTTCACATTTGGGGGGTGCGGTGGCTGAGTGGTTAAACGCTTGGCTTCCAAAATAGGGTTCGAATCTCGGTGAAGACTGCAATTTTAAACTTCGGGATTTTTAGGTCGCCTCTGAGTCCACCCAACTGTAATGGGTACCTGACTTAAGTTGGGGAAAGTAAAGACGGTTGGTCGTCTTTCTGGCCACATGACACTCTGTTACCCGTTGGCCAAAGAAACAGATGACCTTAAAAGCATCTTCCCTATAGACAGAATGGCCTGAAAGGGAACTTACTTTATAAATACACAAAATGAAAGCATGCAATTATTAACTCTTTCTCTCCTAACTGACGATACCAACGTTGATTCCACCAGAAAGTGGTAAATAATTACGGAGAGAAGGGGTTAAGAACAGAGAAATTAACACAACTTACAGGGACATTGCCCGGTGATTTTCTCAATACATTCGTAGCCACCACATTTCTTGAAGCAGTCACCAGAACAATCGTAACCGAACGAAAATTCCCCGCAGACTGCAGATAGCAACAGATAAATATGAGTGCAGCGTAAATAAGCAACTTTTGCTGTTAATAACACCGGAAGTTGTTCCGTAACCTAACCACCCGAGAAACTAAAAACTGTTCTGGCACATTTAAATAGCTCAGGGGTGATATTTTAAAAAATCTTTAATTTGATATATGTTTCTGGATTGTATTCCCACATATTTAGAGGCCCCCGGAAAGGGAAATCGTAGATTTTAGTTTTTTGTTGTCTGTCTATCCGTCCGTCCTGTTTAGATCTCGTCAACTAGAAAAGATTTATAAAATAGGACATCATGATATTTCAGACGTTTCAAAGTTTTGATGCAAAGGCTATTGAAAAAAAAAATGTCATCCGTTTTTTTTTTTTTTTTTTTTTTTTAAATAAACACCATTTTTACAGATTTTCCCTATTAATAGTAAAAATACCTGAGACTATTTTGTAAGGGTGATATTTTTAACACATTTATTTAATTGGTTTTAGATTTTTAAAGTGGTATTACTAAATTTTACAATGTCTGTCATACTAATTACTTACATTTACAAAAAAAAAAGTTGTTGTTTTTTTTTTAAAGAGGAAAAAAATCATTTTAGTTTGCAAATAAGAGAAGTATAATTTAAAACAAAAATTTTAAAAGTAGCGCTTTTTATTTTATACACCTCAACTCTTATAATTGTAGGCGAAACACTTATAGAAAGCGAAAGGTTGTTTTGTTCTTTTATTGGCAGTTTCTATCTTTTGAGGCTTTGATTGAGATTGACCCTTTACAAAACAGGTCAATTAGATAATCATTCAATAACATCAGTCTTTCTGCAATCTGCATCACACGACACAACCAATTTAAAGTGCTTGACAACTCAGAGCTCCAAAGTGTACAATTGGCAACAAATTAACACTAACTGTATAAAGGTTCGCCGTAGAAAACCACTCCGTCATATCAGCTGTGTAACGCGGTATCAGACTCCACCGGCTCTTCACCTCTTCCAGGACTTCCACTTGATTCTCTGTTCTGGGCTGACCCTACACTAGACTGGTTCTTGACTCTGACACTTTCACCTTTCATCGCGACTGACCGTCGACACTCGTCCCGGTTGATGATCAACTCTCATCTTTTTTTGACCGCTGGTATAGTGCTGGCCTGTGGCGATTTTGTGTCGGCTAAATGCACACTCTTAATACTACCCCTAACCAGATTTATAACGACATATCATATACTACAGACGTCACTTCAAAAGAGATGATAACTGAGCCCATTGCATTACATGTAGCAATCAAGTCATTAATGACTAAAACTCTGCTATATCGTTGATTTTCCTGGCTGAGTCAGGCAACCCATTCCATTCTGTACATTACGGTAGACAGCCTGAGTGCTACTAGTTTGGAATTCTAGAAAAAGTTACTTCGTGTACACCACACAACACTAGCTTCACGATGAGCCTACACACCTACAACAATGACGGCAGCAACAACATTAACAAAACACAACAACAACAACAAACAACTAGCGGCAAACCGCAGTAAAGACAAGCAATAGAACGAAGAATACTTTTTAAAAACCAAAGCTTATCTAAGGGGAAATAGCCGAAAATTGCTGCCATATATCTGAAAATTACAGGGTTTAGCTCCATTTCTGTTATAGACAAGAACATTAGTTTTTACAAAATAATTAACTAACTGGTTAATTTTTGGATTGATTCGTGTATTGTTATTGACTAGATCTAATTATGCAAAATATCTACTTGAATCGAGAACGAAAAGTGGAAGGAAAAAAATTGTCTTAATTCACATCTCTCATTAATTAGCATTTACTCCCCTTATTTCGAAATGAATGCTAATCATTAATCATCAACATTTAATTAATAGGTTTATTGTTTTTATATTCATCTCTTGTCAGGTTCAAGGGATAAGTGTGCAAAGTTTTAACTTGATCCAAGAATGGGAAATTTTAGACAAAGCATGTTTAACCTTTTTACCATACAGACAGTCAGGCAAAGTGAGTTGATAACTTGATATAAGCGTTGTAACAAAAATATAACAACAACATACTCAACGGCAACCAGGAAGAAGACAGACAGACAGACAGATATACTTTGAAATGATTTCTTTAGCTGGTCATTTGAAAGGCATCAAACATTGAATAGAAGCACACGAATGATCATAAATTAAATTGATGAAAAATAAAATCTACCTTCCTGGCAACCTAAATGAGGGTATCGATAACCTGGCAAGCATGCGCCACAATTTCCGGTTTCCTTATCGCACGGTAAGCTACAATAACGGCAAGTTTTAGAGCAGTTAAAGCCCCAGCGTCCTGTGGGACACACTACGAATAGAAGGGAAAAAAATAATACATGATCATTTTCTTTTTGTTCAGTCCATGAAAAGTTCCTCTTTCAGACCTTGTGATCTATCTATGGTGTAGAGGATGTAATGGCCATCTGTCTCTGTGACCCACGGTTAACGAGAGTGTCATGTGGCCAACACAACAACCAACAGCCTTAATTTTACCCCAAGTAATGTAATGTGCCCATTACAGCTGGGTGGTTTCACTCAGAGGCGCTCAATGGATCCTGAAATTACCTTTACCAGGATTCGAACCTGGGACACAAACGCTTTACCATTCAACCTTAGAAACAGATAACCTTGACATCACACGTCCCATAGATCGCAAGGTCTGAAAGAAGGAATTAAAGCCGTAAGAACTTACAATATTCATACTATACGAATGATAAGCATAGCACATAGACTATGTCCGTTGATTTTTACCTGCGATACGGGGCAGTAGTCCTTCTTATTTTACACACTAACTTGATTTGGAGCGACCCGTTTAATACCCCCCCCCCTCTTCTGATACACATGAATACCTGTAAAATTGTACTACCACCTTTTTCACTGTCCCTCCACTCACAATAATAAAAAAAAAAGTTCACCTTGCATACAGTCTCTGACTTTTCTATGGTTTGCGTATTAACTATCGAAATATTTAATCTACACTAGTTTTTGTATTCGTTTCTTTAACCTCCAGTAAACGGGCCGCACATCAACGATCCCCTGACATACCTTTTAGACGACCTGCTCTCTTTCTCTTTCAATATCTCTCTCCCTCTCTCTCTCTATCTCCCTCTCTCTCCCTCCCTCCTTCTCACTCCCTCTGTCTGTCTCTCCCGAGCACTACGTGGCCTAAATTGTGCCGATGTGCCTAAACTCAAAACTCAAACTCTCAATCCCTCTCTCTCTCTCTCTCTCCCCTGTCTCTCTCTCCCTCCCTCCCCTGTCTCTCTCTCTCCCTCTCTCTCCCTCCCTCCCCTGTCTCTCTCTCCCACTCTCTCTTGTCTCTCTCTCCCTCTCTCTCTCCCTCCCTCCTCTGACTGTCTTTCTCCCTCCCTCCCCTGTCCCTCTCCCTCCCTCCCCTGTCTCTCTCTCCCTCTCTCTCTCCCTCCCTCACCTCTCTCTCCCTCCCTCCCTCCCTCCCCTGTCTCTCTCTCCCTCCGCTGTCTCTCCCTCTCTTCCCTGTTTCTCTCTCCCTCCCTCCCCTGTCTCTCTCACCCTCTCTCCCTCCCCTGTCTATCTCTCCCTCTCTCCCTCCCCTGTCTCTCTCTCCCTCTCTCCCCTGTCTCTCTCTTTCTCCCTCCCTGTCTCTCTCTCTCCCTCTCTCCTCGGTCTCTCTCTCCATCCTTCCCCTGTTTCTCTCTCCCTCTCTCCCGTGTCTCTCTCTCTCACCCTCTTCTCTCTCCCCTGTCTCTCTTTCCCTCCCTCCCCTGTCTCTCCCTCTCTGTCCCTCTCTCCCCCTCTCTGTCTCTCTCTCCCTCTCTCTGTACCTCCCTCTCTCTGTACCTCCCTCTCTCTGTACCTCTCTCTCTCTGGACTCCTCCCCTCCTTTTTTTTTTACTTCGCGCCATAAACTTTTGAATTCATTTGGAACTACCGCGTTATGTCGCAAAAACCCCAGCATCGGCGGCATACACACACGCAGACATGCATTTGGCCCTTGAATTCTAGTATCACGTATCAGCAAATGCAAGGGAAAACTTCTAAATAAAGCATTTTTATTTTTTCACTCTATCTAGAAAAATCGGAAATTTTATTTACTTAATTAGTTATTTTAACTGGTTATTTAACTGGTTATTTAACTGGTTATTTAACTGGTTATTTAACTGGTTATTTAACTGGTTATTTAACTGGTTAAAGAGGTTATACTTAAAAGACTTAACATAGACATTTAGAAATTAAACTTGTTTTATCATGTTTTTCCCCTGGCGCTTCTACTTACAAGTTTCACAAAAGACATTGCAAGATCTTCCCTTTCCAAGCTCGTACGAAAACCCTGGACATTCAAACGATCTCGGACCTTGAGGGGGATCCTTACATGTCCTGGAAATACATATATGCTAAACTATTTTCATTCATTTTAGTAGTAAAATGACACGTCGCACAGAAGGAAATCTTTGTTTCGAATTGCCACAGAGAACGAAAGGTTGTAAAGATCTCAAAAAGCTGTATTATTTTGACCCCTTGTAACCTTCTCTTTCATTTATCTCTTTGATTGCCTGTTAAACCGTTGGGGCACCACTTATGATATATCAACCGTCTTTCTCTGTTCCTCTCTGTCTTTTGCCTTGAGTAGAATCTCTTTCAATGACATGCATGGAAACAATGACAAAGACGACAAAGGTAGAAAGTCAAAGTGTGTCTTCTATGTGGTCAAAGTCTGTCTTCCTTATAGTCAAAGTCTGTCTTTTATGTGGTCAAAGTCTGTCTTCTATGTAGT
This sequence comes from Biomphalaria sudanica, assembly GCA_036873155.1. Classification (NCBI taxonomy): domain Eukaryota; kingdom Metazoa; phylum Mollusca; class Gastropoda; family Planorbidae; genus Biomphalaria; species Biomphalaria sudanica. The sequence continues at coordinate 606,892 of JAZGLO010006091.1, forward strand.
CAAAGTCTGTCTTCCTAATAACCAAAATGTGTCTTCTATGTGGTCAAAGTCTATCTTCCTTATAGTCAAAGTCTGTCTTTTATGTAGTCAAAGTCTGTCTTCTATGTGGTCAAAGTCTGTCTTCCTTATAGTCAAAGTCTGTCTTTTATGTAGTCAAAGTCTGTCTTCTATATAGTCAAAGTCTGTCTTCCTAATAACCAAAATGTGTCTTCTATGTGGTCAAAGTCTGTCTTCCTTATAGTCAAAGTCTGTCTTTTATGTGGTCAAAGTCTGTCTTCCTTATAGTCAAAGTCTGTCTTTTATGTGGTCAAAGTCATTCTTCCTTATAGTCAAAGTGTGTCTTCTATGTGGTCAAAGTCTGTCTTCCTTATAGTCAAAGTCTGTCTTTTATGTAGTCGTCTGTATTCCTAATAATCAAAGTCTGTCTTCTAGGTAGTCGTCTGTATTCCTAATAATCAAAGTCTGTCTTCTATGTGGTCAAAGTCTGTCTTTCTTATAGTCAACGTCTGTCTTTTATGTGGTCAAAGTCTGTCTTCTATGTAGTTAAAGCCTGTCTTCCTAATAATCAAATCTGTCTTCTAAGTAGTCAAAGTTTTTCTTCCTAATAGTCAAAGTCTGTCTTCTATGTAGTCAAAGTCTGTCTTCTAATAATCAAAGTCTGTCTTCTAAGTGGTCAAAGTCTGTATTCCTTATAGTCAAAGTCTGTCTTTTATGTAGTCAAAGTCTGTCTTCTATGTGGTCAAAGTCTGTCTTCCTAATAATCAAAGTCTGTCTTCTATGTAGTCAAAGTCTGTCTTCCTAATAGTCAAAGTCTGTCTTCCTAATAGTCAAAGTCTGTCTTCTATGTAGTCAAAGCCTGTCTTCCTAATAATCAAAGTCTGTCTTTTATGTAGTCGTCTGTTATCCTAATAATCAAAGTCTGTCTTCTATGTAGTCAAAGTATGTCTTCCTAATAATCAAAGTCTGTCTTCTTTGTGGTCAAAGTCTGTATTTCTTATAGTCCAAGTCTGTCTTCTATGTAGTCAAAGTCTGTCTTTCTTATAGTCAAAGTCTGTCTTCTATGCAGTCAAAGTCTGTCTTTCTAATAGTCAAAGTCTGTCTTCTATATAGTCAAAGTCTGTCTTCCTAATAATCACAGTCTGTCTTCTATGTAGTCAAAGTCTGTCTTCCTAATAATCAAAGTCTGTCTTCTATGTGGTCAAAGCCTGTCTTCCTAATAATCAAAGTCTGTCTTCTATGTAGTCAAAGTCGGTCTTCCTATTAGTCAAATTCGGTCTTCCTATTAGTCAAAGTCTGTCTTCCTGATATCAAATTCTAGGTCCCTTGCATTTTGAAATACATATAAGTTGGAGTCAGTTGGAGATACAATCTCATTTCCAACATTGTTTGGTTTCGTCTGTAAAGATCAGTAAATGCAAGTAGATTTACCTCGTACGGACTAAAGATGTTACGGTGCAGTTCTCAATACACTTCCATTCAGACCACAATCCCCAAACGCCTGGTACTGGAATTCAAGTGAAACAGACAATCATAACTATTGTAACATAATTAAGGCCAATTCTGTATTGTAAATACTGTAGAAAACCGTGGTTTTACTTTTTTCTCCTTTTCGTTGATCATCAAGAATATTGTGTTATATAAAAGGAACTCTTTAGCGCATGGCTTCCTAACTGGCAGTTCAGGGTTCGAATCCTGGTAAAGACAGGGATTTAAAAAAAATTATTTCGAGATCTTTGGGCGCCTCTGAGTCCATCCACCTCTAATGGGTACCTGACATTAGTTGGTGAAAGGGTAAAGGCGGTTGGTAGTTGTGCTGGCCACATGACTCCCTCGTTAACCGTTGGCCATAGAAACAGATGACCTTTACATCATCTGCCCTAGAGATCGCATGGACAGAAATGAAAACTTTGGGCTAGAAAAACTTAACGTAAAATAATTAAAGTTACGCCCATTGATTTTTTTTTTTTTGCAATGATATTGGCGCGTCATCTGCCCCATAGATGGGAAGGTCTTAAAGGGGAACTTTAGAGCATGGAATGGGTTGCCTGAGTTAGCCAGGAAAACCAGTGACTTGGCAGAGCTTAAGTCATTGATTGACATGCATGATTTGATTGATCTAGAAAAACTCGTAGGACATAGTTATATTTTTTTTTAGGAAGCAAAGTTCGCATTTCATAAGGTAAGATAAGATAATATGTTTCATGGCACTGCTGCCTACGCGTGGCTGGTTGACTTTCAGATTATGATAAGGCCTAGGATTTATAATATAGAGCAAAGCCTTGGATAGACTTAGGACAAGGCCTAGGATTTGTATAGGAGAATGTCTAGGCTTAGCATTGGATAAATCCTAGGTTTAGCGGATGACAAATCTCATATTAAGATCAGGACGAAGCTTAAGCGTGGTACACAGCAAGGTTGACTGCGATGATATTGTAATGTACGAGATTCTCGGGCAATTCAGATGCTTATAATGAATGGTATCCAGTGGCGTAGCTAGGGTAGGGGAAAAAAAGGGGGGGGGAGCATTAGAAAATCCCCCTTGGGCCCATTCTTAGTGTTTTTTACATTAAATATTCGCGAAATGCAGGGATCGCCAAAGAAGCCTCCCATCGGGACCCAAATGATTACAAATAGTTAGGTACGCCCCTAATGGTATCATACATTTGTTGATAGATCATTCCGATGTATCAATATTGTATTATTATATTCAGAGATATTTGTTATCAGGTCAACTAATTAAAGTATTCTGTTTTTGTATCTTGTTGTTGGAGCTACGAATACACATCGCACGTCATTAGTATTGAAGCAAAAAAAAGGTACGCCTTTCAGTCCATGTGATCTGTTGGGCAGATCATGTAATGGTCGTCTGTTTCTATGGCCCAAGGTTAACTAAGGTAACATAAGACCAGCACAATGACAAACCATCATTACTTATTCAATGTATTTTGGGTATCCAGTAAGGTTCAAGAAAACCTAAAGTTCAGACTTTATAGGGATTCGAACTTAGGACCCCATGTTTCCCCCCACACCCAGTAAATAAGGGTTCATTGCTAACTGAGTACTGTAAACTTTCTTTACATTTATTTTCGCCCTAGAGTGATCTGGAGAGTGCATCTTTAAAAGTTATACTTTAATGTTTCGAAACTGGTATCATATACAATGCATAAAATCTAGCATTAATTTATTCCATAAAACTTACGTTTTCTAGGCTGAGTGATAGTTATAACTGTGAAAACAAATTTATATAATTTATTATCTTCATAACTAAAACCAGAACCTTTATTACAGAGTAAAAATTTTGGGATTTTTTTGAAGACAAATTTTTCTTAAAGAATCAGTTAACTTTTACGTAGAAACGACTATTTTACCCTTAATGACTGAAGAATGATACATTTTTAAACTAAAAAAAATTAAATACTTTTTTTTAAAAGACCATACCTCTTTTAAACAGCTGATACAGCGATTGGTTTTCTGTTAATAACTTATCACATTAAAAACACAATGGAACATTTTTACCCGCTACCGCCCCTCTGGTTAAGTGAAAGTACATATCTACTAGACCTTATACCATTCCAGTGATAGATCTTTTGATATTAACTTAGAAGACTTTATAAACTACATAAGTGGAATCACAAAAGTAATCACAAAATAGTTAGTTCCCCATTATGTCATAGCTGAATTTTCCTCCGCGATCGGAGATTTTATTGTCACCAGCGTCGAAAACCTAAACATTTGTCTTAAGCTAGGACGTGGAACTCAATATTTCCTCAGCACCTTTATGACATCAATAGCTTTTTAATCTCTTAACATACATGTTTGGTTTCGAAATACCGTTCGCCTTCGGTAAAGACAGCGTTTAATGACCTGCCGATTCTAAGAGGCTATCATCGTTGAACAGTTCACCTTGGCATCAATAAAAACACGTTGGCGGAGGCGACTAAACCAAATCGTTTAACTCGTATTTAACCATCGACGCCCAATCGGATTTTATTAGGAAAATGCCTAGTGATCACGTTTGAACTACTCGTTGCAGTCTGAAAAATTGTTTATGAAATAAAAACATTTGTAGTCACATATATGCAACTTTCTAAAAATTGATTTTTTAATGAAAATTAATCAACAAATATATAGTGTTTTCTTAACTTTCGCTGCTGTTACCATTTAAGAAAGCACGCGATGGTCAGATTTTCGCGGTATTTAATTTCATAAACGTTTAATATTTTCGGAAATAACCAGTATCACATGACATCCCCCAAACACTTAAAACCACTATATAACCATATCCCATTTCATTAATAACTCTTACAAGCTGTCCCTTTTTAAAATTATTAAATGTTCATTAATTTTTTTTAAAATGTCATACAGCACTGTTATGTCGCACTACAGTGTACAAAGAATCGTTACGAATAAATGGCCCTCATTCACCAATCGTAAACAAACAATATTTTGCCACGTGGTTCTCTATTTCTTCTATACAAATTACGATCTGATGTTAATGCACAGGTGCTGTCACGTGACCGTTTTTTTTTTCTCGTTGTTTTATCAATATGATCACGTGACTAAATGTTGTTTGTTTACGATTGGTGAATGAGGTCCATTAACTATACTGTAACAATACTGTTACTTTAGTCTGCAATTGGTAAAAAAAAGGTTTGAGGGCGTATGAGATGGATTCCTTAGTTGGTACTGTAACCTAGCCTGTATTGAACCAGTTGATGTGCTTGTACAGCTAGTTCGGCCAATCAGCTTCCAGAAAGTTTGGCGATGACGTATTAAGGTTTTTTTTTCCCCAATACTCTACTGTGCATAGACATCGTTCGAACGTGGGGAAATCGTGTCACCTTTTTTTAAACAAATATATATATATTTTTTAAAATTCATTTTTTGAAAACCTTTCCGCAAAAGTCGGGTCTGTGAAAGTGTGTGGACCACTCAGCAGCTCTTATACAGCGTCCTATTGGCTTCAATTTGCAGAGTGAGAGAGGAGACATGATATTAGTAGTGCACGAGTGTTTTCCCTTTTTTATTTGCTTCTGTCAATGGAGAACAATTACAATACAGTATAAAATGTACTTAGGCGGCCAATAGTAGGCCACCATTGTCACCCGTTCCTGTTTTACTTGTTTACATTAAATACTTTTACAAAACTAAGGTAATCCTGTGTGTTCTGTGTCCCAACCTGTAAAGCGCGCCAGACCTCGGCCTAAACGCACCGAAACTAAAACTTCTCTTATAAGATAGCAATACAAAAAGTGTACTTACATTTTGTGCTAAGCTCCGTAATGGAGACTGGAGCGTTTCACGACAGACGAAAAGAATAAAAAAAAAACAAGTCAAACAAATGAAGCTGACCATAGACATATCTAAGTCTCGTATAATCTTTCTTCTAGAGACAGAGAGAAGGGGGGGTGGACACAAAGAGAGAAAGAGATCATGTAGGAGAAGGTGATGGAAAAGGGGGGAGACACGGAAGCAAGACAGAGAAAAGAGAGAGAAAAAGAGAAACGTATGTAGGCAAATAGTGTTTAGGGCTGATGGTTTGTCTGGAGCGAGCTATTGGTCTCCAGTGCGCAAAGGCTGCTATGTCGTAGGTCAGTACTGAGGCCTTACGATTGGTGTCGCTCTGACCCTCACAAACAGGGAATGGTGATGGTGGTTGTGATAACGAGGATGATGAGGATGAAGATGATGATAAAATAGATAATGAAGATAAAGATGATGATGAATAAGATGATGAGGATGAAGATGAGGATGAATAAGATAAAGATAAAGATGATGATGAATAAGATGATGATCATGAAGATGATGATGAAATAGATGATGATGAAATAGATGATGAAGATAAAGTTGATGATGAAATAGATTATGAGGATAAAGATGATGGTGAATAGGAAAATGAGGATGAAGATGATGATGAATAAGATGATGAAGATAAAGATGATGATGAAATAGATTATGAGGATAAAGATGATGATGATGAATAAGTTAATGAGGATGAAGATGATGATGAATAAGATGATGAAGATAAAGATGATGATGAAATAGATGATGAAGATGAAGATGATGATGAAATAGATTATGAAGATGAAGATGATGATGAAATATATTATGAAGATGAAGATGATGATGAAATAGATGATGAAGATAAAGATGATGACGAAATAGAATATGAGGATAAAGATGATGGTGAATAAGAAGATGAGGATGAAGATGATGATGAATAAGATGATGAAGATGAAGATAATGATGAAATAGATTATTAGGATAAAGATGATGATGATGAATAAGTTGATGAGGATGAAGATGATGATGAATAAGATGATGAAGATAAAGATGATGATGAAATAGATGATGAAGATGAAGATGATGATGAAATAGATGATGAAGATGAAGATGATGATGAAATATATTATGAAGATGAAGATGGTGATGAATAAGATAATGAAGATAAAGATGATGATGAATAAGATGATGAAGATAAAGATGATGATGAATAAGATGATGAAGATAAAGATGATGATGAATAAGATGATGAAGATAAAGATGATGATGATTACGATGATGAAGATAAAGATGATGATGAATAAGATTATGAAGATGATGGTAAAGGTAAAAATGTTGCTGAAAGATAAAACTTGGGTAGCTGGTGTTGTCGAAGGCGCTGTTAGTTTTGTAGTTGTAGAGGTGGATGTTGTTGTAGACCTCCCTGCATTTGATAGAATAAAATGAAGCAAAAAAAAAACGTATTTCGATACGGAGAGTAACCTCCATTGCCTAGTAATGAAAGTTATTATATTCCAATTCAAAGTGAAAAAAAAAAAGTTTAATCACTGTAAATAAAATTGTGTTTAACATTTTAAAAAAGATTGTATGTATTTTATTTGTAACAGGGATCATAGCAACTAGATTCGAATACCAGCAGTCTGCAAAAAGGCTTTAAAAAAGCGGGCAATTTTGATATAGGCAGAGATCTGTCCACGATGAATACTTTTCTATTTTGTATAATATGACGCGACTTTGATATCCTGTCGTGACATTGACATCCTGTCGTGACATTTACATCCTGTCGTGACATTGACATCCTGTCGTGACATTTACATCCTGTCGTGACATTTACATCCTGTCGTGACATTTACATCCTGTCGAAGATGTCTACGTTAATAGTGCGGTTATTTCAAACTAAATTACTGGTTATAAATTGTTAGCCAACATTACACTGGATTGTGCCAAGTTCAAATTAATACCTTGTAGCAATATAGAAATTAGTGACTTGACATCCAAAATATTTTTAAAATCTTAAATAAAAAAAAAAGCTCATCTAGGGGGAAGAACCGCAAAATTAGTGACATATATCTAAATACTACGAGAATAAACTAACTACTTTTCCATACCCCCCCCCCCAGAATTTAATTAATTATCTCTAACTTATTAACTAGTTGGTTAACCTATTTTCGAGTTATTGTTGTTAATTATTGTTATAGTCACCGATTATGAATAATTGCGCACAATGTTAATGTGGTCTGAGTATGGCAAGTAGGAGGACATCGCGTTTAATACGTCATAATAGGAATAAATCCACATATACAGCCACATATCTAAATAAGTAGCAACAACAAGGATAATAATGGACAGGACTTAATATTCTTCCTAAGCTGTAATGGTTGCCTACCTTTGGAAGTTATATGGGCTGGTCTAGATGTGGCAGTCGTGGTCAAAGTTGAGGTGGTTTTTGAGGTTGTAGTCGTCGTGGCTGAAGGGCGTAAAAGAGGCATTTTAAAATCATTTATAAGAATGATGCATTTATAGTCAAACTTTATTTATAGTAGATTTTATGGGGCACTATGAACTGGGGTCCTGGGTTCAAATCTCGGTGATGACTGGAATTGGAAATTTCGGGATGTTCAGGGCGACCCTGAGTCCACCCAACTCTAATAGGTGCCTGACGCTCGTTGGGGAAAGTAAAGGCGGTTGGTCGTTGTGCTGGCCACATGACAACCTGCTCGTTAACCGTTGGCCAATGAAACAGATGGTCATAACATCATCTGCCCTATAGACTTTACTTTTTTTTTTTAATTTCGATTATAGAATCTTATGACTAATAGCGTTTATAGAATGCAATTGTTCCGATGGCGTTGAGATGCGATATAAAGTCTACAACTTTTTCTTTTACTTTTATATTAGAAGAGCGTAACATGTTTCGTCCAGACAAATTCAAGGAACATGGGGAAGACAGGGATTTTTTAATTTAGGGATGTTTAGGTTTGAAAGGGAACTTTACTATGCATCTATGCACATCACTCAGTGATGCATTCACTTCACCACCCACCTTCATCAGTTTGAATATTCTAATATATAAAGCAGTAAGTAAGACGTATGTATAAGCTTATATCTTTTTAAAAAAATCAACCTTTTGACTAATCTTGATAAAACTTGACATAAAATTTCAATAGATCACGGCGGAAATCGTAATGTATGTTAAATGTCCTTACCGCAATAAGAAAGCAGTAAAATTAGACCAAAAATTACCAGATTGTATTCCTACAAAAGATCGAAACTTTTTGACAAATTGGGTAAACCCGTTTTCACAGTATTTCATAATTGATATGAATAAATGGGCTGAACGGGTAAACCCAAATTTATACTGCTCTTTTATTTCCGTGGAAAAATATTAGAACAAAAATATGTGAATGAAACATTTTCCAGGCATTAAATAGATCTAAATTCAATCCAGTAGATCAGCAATACCTAAACTAAGACCGTCAGACCGCGGGTCAAATCAAGGCTAGTAGGCTTATATAGCATCCTTGTTAAACTTAATATTCCCCCACAGCCAATGTACTGTAATCTAATGTGAATCCATCGTATTCTTCAAGAAATATTTTATGGATTTTTTTTTAATTTTTTTTTTTTGGCAAACTAATTACGCAATAATATATATATCTTCTTTCTCCATAACAATTAGTTTATTGCTAGGTCAAAAACATTTAACAGTACATCTCTGTAAGTAGAGTTCCTAAAGTATTTAATCCAAAAGTAAACTTTGCCTAATATATGAGAGAAAGGAAAAAGTGAGACAACTCCAATACCTTACCCTTGGTTGTCTTTCTTCTTGTTGTGGGCTTCGCTAATAGGAATACAAAATGAAGTTAGTTATTATATGAATATTAGCGAAATGTATGTAGCATCTTATCTGGATATATGATTTTCTACGTCGCCCAAATATGCGGGACACCACGCACGCACGCCACTCTCTAACCCTCGATTAAAATGTCATGGAAAGATAACTCTATTATTTCTGCAAGTCAGACAAAAGATAATTACGCGTCCTTTTCGTGTGTTCATAAAGTTAAGAAACAAAATGATTGAGATTTTAACTCTTTCTCTCCGTAATTATTTTTCCACGTTTTGAAGGAATTCTTCATTAGCTCATTACTATTTCACTACCCCTGTTATGATTGGGCTTCAATTAGCTTTGTTGTTTGTTATCAGAAAATGTTGTATTTGATATAGGATTAAAGGGAAATTCATGCTCTTTTTATATAAGTCAAAGTCAAGTTCAAAAAAATTGAACATTAATTTAATTTAATGTCAAGATCAACGATGATATCGTCGATTAGGAGAGAAAGAGTTAAAGAAAAATGACAAAAAAAAAAGGTTAGCATGTCAATTTGTCTATCCCAAAGGGTTAAGCATTGGTCTTCAAAGAAAGTGCCACCAAAATGCAAATGTTAATTTTGATGGCCGTATGTTAATTTGTAGCTTCAGACAGCTAATCCAACTTAACCCCGTTGGCGTGTTGCTTAACTTAATACAAAAACGTGAATAAAGATCAAAACCTTTTTGTATTTCAAAAAGAAAACAACTTTATTTTAGAAGGAGGGGTGGCTGAAAGGTAAAACGCTTGGCTTCCAAACCGGGGGTCCCGGGTTCGAATCCTGGTGAAGACTGGTATTTTAATTTCGGGATCTTTGTGCGCCTCTGAATCCACCCGGCTTTAAAGTTGGGGAAAAGCAAAGGCGGTTGGTCGTTGTGCTGGCCACATGACACTCACGTTAACCGTAGGCCACAGAAACAGATGACCTATAGACCACAAGGTCTGAAAGGGGAACTTTACTTTTTTCTTTTAATTAGATATAGCTTGGCCCAGAGACGCACTGCTGTGTACAGTGACGACAAAGCCATTGGTTTAGAGATTATTAGGACTGTTACCGCTAGGCTCTTGAAGGGATGACATCGCTTTTAGTTTATGCCTTCACTGTGGCCCATTTGTTATTTTAATTCGGTGATGCCCGGCCTAGTTCGACTTGCGGGCCATTTTAATCTTTGACACTTGTGTCGCGGGCTAAATGAACGAAAACGTTGGCCTACAAAAACGAAATGAAATTGATCTGAAACTATTTGATTCAAAACCCGTGGATCCAGTGATTCATTTATCAATCGGATATTTGAAATTCATTTTTTTTCACGCGTCAAAAAAAAAATGATTTCATTTCTCTACTTAAAATATGAGCAACATTGTAGTTCGCTTTACAACCGAATTATTTTCTTGTGCCTTTTTGGTCAATATTCCCATCAATCTTCCAATCTCTTGGCATACTTTAACAATCTTTAATTCGCGTCTCAAACCAAGGACGTCGTCATAATTCTTTTATATATTGTTGTTGTTGTTTTTTTAAAGCCCCACTTTCTTTACAAATCAAATATGTTGGCTTATTATCATGTACCACAAAATAAGCAAAGATCCGTTCATTTGTCCTTGTAGAAAGCGTAGATTCTACATTCAGAGTCCAATTTTATAAACGCACAAATGCTTAATGTCATGGCACCAATCCATCAGAGAAAAATTGAGGGCTCTAAGCCCCTAACGTAGATACAGATACATTTTTCAACCTTTTTTTTTAGTGCAAAAAAAAAGGGGGGGGGGGATTTTCTATACTGTGCCTACATTTTGGCGGACCGTGTGGAATCCTGTCGCCGGCCGAATCTGGCCCGTGGGCCGTATTTGGGGCACCACTGGTTTAAAACGTTAGAAAGACCTCACAAAATCTATAAACCTATAATTGCATTACTAATGCCCATTAAAGCTAAAAATAGGATACTGAAAACGGGAAGTAACTGCATTGATTTTGGTGGGTTATTTGTAATTATTATTATAGCAAATTATCAAATTTGTTGTCATATTGTTTCAAAAATATAACATTTAAACAGAAATTCACACTTCTTTTATATCTTAATGAAATTTTCTGTGGAAGTGTGTGTTTAGTTTATTATGACTAGGTCATCTCTATGTTAAGATGAATATTGTTTAGTATGTTTAGTCTGTTATAGTCTGAACACTTATGCTCTACAATCGATATCGACATTACCATCCTGTAAATAATTGTTGGCAGCTAAACAGCCAAAGCCAACTCTAATCAAACGATAGCGAATGGAATACATTTACCTTAATGAATCACAATTGTATTGTTAATACTTGTTGTTTCCAACTGCTGGTAGACAACTAAACCGCAGTAAGCGTATCATATCTTAACTTACATAACTCTTTGTGAACAATATTAAATACAACTTTAATTACAATATAGGCAATTTCAATTTGTGATAAAATGAAATAATAATAATGCACTTTAGTAATATTATAAAATGATACATCCATTTCCCACAGGCGACTTTAGGCGTGGCAAGTGGGGACAAACACCCCAGCCCCCCCCCCCGCCTCAGGGGAGGGGGGAGGCTTTAGAAAGAGAATCTTTTTTCATCGTCACAGTCCGTAAGCCCATCATATTCGTAGCCCTGATATGACTAACACTCTCTCAGTGCCGCAAGCACTACTAAGGTGGCCTCTGTACCAGTGGCGTTTCTAGGGTGGGGGGGAGAAGAGGGGAAATTTTTGAAAATCCCCCCCCCCAGGCACCCACTTAAGCGGGCCCTCCAAATAAGTGTTTTTCACATTTGAAATTAAATATTACGCAAAATGCAGGGGCCCACGATGAGTTAAGCTCCCCGGGCACCCAAACGATGGAAAATTCCTAGCTACGCCCCCGTTCTGTACATTGATTCCAGATTCCATGTCGAACTTTTGAATATGACCAGATGAAGGGTCAAAACAAAAGCTACATATTAGCACGTAGAAAACAAACGTTATGGGGCTACCTGCTACAACATCACCCTCCATCCTCATTGATGAAAACATCTAGTTTTGTGCACGTTTCGTATCATCTAGTTTTGTGCACCTTTCGTGTCACCTAGTTGTGTGCACCTTTTGTGTCACCTAATTTTGTGCACCTTTCGTGTCACCTAGTTTTGTGCACCTTTTGTATCATCTAGTTTTGTGCACAATTCGTATCAACAAGTTTTGTGCACCTTTCGTATCACCTAGTTTTGTGCACCTTTCTTATCAACAAGTTTTGTGCACCTTTCTTATCAACAAGTTTTGTGCACCTTTCGTATCATCTAGTTTTGTGCATCGTTTGTATCACCAAGTTTTGTGCACCTTTCGTATCATCTAGTTTTGTGCACCTCAAATTCGGAAACCAGGTGCATAACCACTTAGTCATGAAATCTACTTAGAATGCGTTAACTGTAATTGATTTTAATATTTAAAATGGAATATCAATATATGATATATGATATTCCTAGATGCAATAGCGTGTGGAGACATTACCAGGCGACTGTGGTGTATACAAAGCAGATAAATATATATATATATTGCAATCAGTACACAGAGAGAGTAAGAGTGTATGAGAATGAAAATTAATTGTAAAAAATTTTAAAAATGTAAGACCTTTACTAAAAAACCTAATTTTGTATCTTTTGTTCTTACTATTTGCTATAAATATTTAATTTATACAATAAATTACAATTTTATCATTCTATTAGTTCAAAAGCACAAAAAATGTGGACACATGATATGGCTGCTTCCGTTAAATAAAGAAGATAGATATGGTCACTTGACTACTTTAGTGAATTATTGAATAAAATGTTATTTCTAAAAGGATAGGGAAGGCTGTAGCGACCTTTGTTGGATTTAGGTCATGTGTTTTGGAAAACCGGCAAAGACTAAAAGGCATTGGTTTCGTCTAATTCATTGCGAGTGAACTATGCATTGATCCCTTTATGACGATGTATGTTCATTGCTCGTTCTCGGATATATACTATAGTATACCCAAGCATCTAAGTATTTTTTATTAAAGGTACTGTAGAGATACATTTGTTACAACTCGCACATATATTGTTACAGAGATGAAGTAGTGATACATGGAATTGAGATTTTAAAATATACACAATCATAATGTATTAGCTCACTCTAAAACTACTGCTTCTAACACAAAATAAGTATACGTGTTTCTAAGATCTAAGGCCAATCATTGGAATATTATAAGGTCTAGTAGATTTACATTCGTTAAACATATTTTTTTCCTCGGGGGAATAGAGGGGGGGGGATGTGGCGGGGGGATGAATTTTTTTTTTTAGTTATTAAGAGCGGTTCAGCATATTTTATCCACACATCTACACAATTCTACTATACAAAAAAACACTACACTAAACACACACATACACAGTATAACCGAAACCAATCTTCATAGAAGGCCTCAACACCGACCTGAGACGTCACAACCTGTGGATAGTAGAGACCAATAGCTCATTTCAGGCCTCTGACATGGCATCAAGCTATTGGTTTAAAATTGCCTGCAGGTTGTGACGTGGCAGGTCAGTGTTCAGGCCTTCAACGACGATTGGTCTGTGTGTAACAGCCTTACGTTTATTGTGAGCGCACTGTGTAACGCATGGCTCGTATTCTTCTTCTAAGACGTTCGGTCCAGTGCAAGGCTTGCCGCCATTCTTGGGCTCAGGGTCAATGCATTGCCTATTATGTCAGTTTCAAGAAATCTCATTATTTCGTTTTGAAAAAAAAAGCTTTTTTTTTTTTTTTTTTGTGTTAAACATAAACATATTACATGCTAAGAGCACCAGGCAACAACAACATCAACATTGCATCGTATGGAAACAGGTATTAGAGGAGATGATTAGACATACTGATACCCTATGGGGTGCGTAGGGACAGAATCCATTGCACTGGCGAGGCAGGTATGAAATAGAGCCTGAACAAGCATGTGACTATCAACACACTGTTCATTAACCCTTAAAGTGCTAAACTGTTTTACACGAAGACATACAAAAGGAAATTACTTTGTTAATGTTTAGAGGCTAATTTACCACAAGCATCTTAAGGGTTAAGGCGTCGATTTATGGCGAACACCTGCAAGCAGGGCCGGCCCTAACAATTGCGGGGCCCTATGCGAAAACGAATGCGCAGGGCCCAGTCTGGGTAGAAATAATGTCAAGTACGTTCGTCTTTGCAATAAATTTTTATTAATTGAAAGCTGACATTGCCGTTTCCTTTTATGACAATGTTATCTATCTTTCAGGAGATTTTAATAATCTCCACGACTTTTTGATATATTTTGCAGTTACAAGAGATTTTCAGGTGGCCCTGGAAAATCAGGTGGCCCTGGAAAATCAGGTGGCCCTGGAAAATCAGGTGGCCCTGGAAAATCAGGCGCCCCTGGAAAATCAGCAGGCCCTGGAAAATCAGGAGGCACTGGAAAATCAGGTGGCCCTGGAAAATCAGGTGGCCCTGGAAAATCAGCAGGCCCTGGAAAATCAGGAGGCACTGGAAAATCAGGTGGCCCTGGAAAATCAGGTGGCCCTGGAAAATCAGGAGGCCGCGGAAACCCTGTTATTATATATACGTTATGATGGTTTAATTTAATAATTGACACCTAGAACTAGAGCGGGGCCTACGAAAGTGCGGGGCCCGCTGCGACCGCATAGGCTGCAGTGGCATAAGTCCGGCCCTGCCTGCAAGACTGATGTGGTACAAATAAGGAATGCAGGGGAATTGCTTTGGAGAGCACGGCCTTCAGCATAGCCTCTAACCTTAGCGTCCTAGGATACGAACCATGGGTTATAGGAATGTAAGAAATTACATCTGACTGGATCCCTACCAGAAAGAACAGACAGGAGTTCAGGCAGGCAGTTGAAATGAAAATTCATCTAGCCTAGAGTTCCAGGAGTCTCCGACTTAACTCTTGTACGATTACCAAGAAGAAAAAAAAGAGGCGCTTAACTTCTAAACTGTAGATATCTGTGTGTGTGTGTGTGTGTGTTGTTATGTTGGTGTGTGGGTGTGTGTAGGTGTACTTCGGTATATTGGTAAGTGTTTGTTGGTTTGGTTGTGTGTTGGAGTCAGGCCCCTGTTAGGCCACTAAAACCTATGCCGCCGCAGTGAAACCAAAACTTTCATAGGCCCTACGCTAATTTTAAATGTAAATTTTAAAATTAAATAATTATAACTTAAAACAGGATTTCAGCGGCCGACTGATTTCCCAGGAGTCATGAGCTCTTGGAAATCTTCTGAAATTACAAAATGTACAAAAAAAGTTCTGAAAATTTTTAAGAATAATTAATTTTGTTATTTTTGGGTGTTATTTAAAATGAAAAACGCCTATCCTACGCGTGATAAAACATTGTGAGTTCTTAATACTAATGTAATAATAAGGCAAATTTTAATCAAAACCGCAACTTCCAATACTTTATTTACTTTAATATTCACTGAATTATATCAATCTAGATCGAAACCAATCTCGATCTCTTAAAATAAATAAATATATTTTTTATTTACATATTTAGATCTAGAAATATAAATCTATAATTAGAAATAGAAATCTAAATCTATTTTTACATAGATCTATATCTAGATAGATTTGATATAATATTTGCTTTTACTATTTCTATCTCAACCCAGACTGGGCACGCGCAAGCCGTTTCGCATTGGGCCGCGCAATTGTTAGGACAGGCCCTGGTTTGTATGCATATCTATGTGAACTGACCTGTATATCTTGGCACGAACATCGCCTATGTGACAGTTCAGACATTGGTAGCTTATCACGGCCCAGCCTCCGTCAACTGAAATTGGGATAGTAAGTAGTAAGTCAAGCTTATCTAAGGGAAAGAACCGCAAGTTACTGCCATTTGCTTTCAATATGGCAAACGTTAGCTCCCTTTTTTTTGCTATATACAACAATATTGTTTAGTTACATTTTCCCACAGTCACCATAGAAAAACGCACATACACTCCATAACACATAGACAAAGCAAGAAAGGAAAGAAAACATTAAGTATCATGAGGTATCCAGAAGGTAAACCCAGAAGGAGGCGGGGGGACGATATTCACTGGGCGTGTGCGGTGTGATAATAAACATGGTCATGTGTTAAGGTAACTAAGGTAAACAAGCTCTGTGGCATTTCCTGTGGCATTTCACGTCTCAAGAGACGATCTTTTCCCTTTGCAACTTCTTGTGTGACTAAAGAAGGCCAAATCCTTGATACACAGCTGCGATCGCAGGTTGGGCATATGTAATCACCAGGCGCCGTTACATTTTCACCCTTCTTTCTGCTTCTGTTGTGTATGACATCTGCAATCCGTTACCCTTCCTTTATGCTCTCTCTCCATGTGGATCTATCCAGTGCCATTTCTTCCCAGCTGCTAGTGTCGATTTTGAAGAGCTTCATGTCGCGTTTGCATACATCCGCATAACGTAAAAGTGGCGACCAGCGGCTCTCCTGCCTTCTATTAGATCGCCATACAGAATGTCCTTTGGAAGTCGACCTACTGGTATTCTACGAACGTGGCCAAGCCAGCCAAGGCGACTGATGCTGATAACAGAGCGGATGTCCTGGCACCCTGCTCTTTGTAGCATTTCCTCATTGGTTATCTTATCTTGCCACCTTATTTTCAAGATCGGCCTTAGGCATCGGAGGTGGAAGACATTCAGCTTTTTTTCCTGCCATGAGTAGGTTGACCATGTTTCACTTCCGCACAGCAAGTTGCTCAACACACAGGTCCGGTAGACTAGAGCTTTAGTACTGCTAGTCAGCAATATGTTGTCCCAGACTCTTTTCTGCAACCGTGACATGCTGGCATAGCCTTGGCTATCCTGTTGTTTATGCCTTTATCCAGTAGAGTGTTGTTGGGTATGATGGAGCCAAGGTAACAAAAGTGATAAACAATTTCTAGCGGTTTGCCATTAATGCTTACTTGAGGTGCAGTGTTTGTGTTTTGGACAAGTATCTTAGTCTTGCTTTGACTGATGTGCATAGTGCAAACATATAATTTTAATTATAATGTATTTTAACGTATTGAGGATGATTGTACAGTCATATCAATCTATTAAATGAGATTTGTCTTTATAAGTCTACTTTCAATTATGACTTAAACACTACAGACAAAAAAGGAGACAGGCTATTTATGTAATGTCATTGTCATGGGCAGAAAATATAGAGGTGCAGATCTTAGAAAGGAAATGGAGATGGATTGGTCACACCCTTAGAAAAGATACCAACAACAGAGCTAGGCAGGCCTTAGAATGGAACGTCCAGGGAACAAGACGTAGAGGAAGACCAAAAAGAACATGGCGACACAGTATTTTAGAGGAAGCCGAGAAGACCGGAAAGAGCTGGGAAACTATAAAAAAACTAGCAAGAGACCGTGGAGAGTGGCATGTTTTTGTCGAGGCCCTATGTTCCACGAGGAACCCAAAGAATTGATGATGATGATGATGATGATTATAGGTTAATACATTTGTGCGATTAGAAGTATTTTTTTTAAAAATTGACCGTGGTCTAGACTAGATTTGAAAGGGGGGGGGGAAGGGGTATCAAGATGAATGTTTACATGATCTTTTTTTGAAGGCATACAAAAAAATGTTCACACGAGTCGTCAATGGGGAATAATTCAACTTATACCACCACTTAAGTCAAGTACGATTTCTTTCCTTTGTTTAAGATTTTAAAAAAAAAATTATATACTAATAATTAATTAACTAATAAGTAAATCTTTTTAATAGGTTCTTGTTTTGTCGGGTAAAAGAAATAATTGTGTACATTTTCAGCTTAATTCAAGACAGAGTTGATAAACGCTTTAGTGAAAACAAAAACATATTATTTATTTTTTTGTTTTTCAGATCAAGCTATTAAAACAGGTCACAAGATTTGAAACAACTCACCTATTCCGTGCATGACGTTATAGCAGTTAGCCTCCCTGTTCTCCTCAGCAGGGCCGTCGCAGTCCCTCCCTCCATTGTAAGGGGCCGGGTTGTTGCAGAATCTGTGTGGTAGCAAACGAGGATTTAAACCATCAACCGTCTCGGTCCCTTCCCTCTTCCCTCGGGGCTTTTAATCTATAACTTGTCAGGTAATGTACGTTTACTTTCACAAACGCCGCTAAAATACGAAACGGGAATTCCCTCTATTTGAATTAAAGCTTCCTTCTTAACGGAAAACTTCGCACACTCTGAGTATTAAGCAGAATATTTTTTTTTTAGAGATTAATTATTATTATAGCTTTTATATAGCGCTACTTTCATGCTTATAGCATGCTCAGAGCGCTTTTGGTCCAATCTCAGTTGTGGACCAGTGGGGGGGGGGGGGGGGGGAGGAGGTATCTAGGAGTTGGTTTTCCATGCTGCCTTTAGGCGCTCAGTAAACACAACGCTGCCCTCGAGCCCCCTTCTAGGAAGCCAAGCCAAGCCAAGTTCAAGCGCACTTAGACTCTCGACCACGCTTCCCACGTGATGGCCAAACTGGTTCATTATTCCAATAGTTCGTGGAACACCTATTCAGGAACGCAAGGGTTCCGCGGAACACAGTTTGGGAGTCACTGGCCTATAGGATGCATCTGTTTCCTCCAAGCTATACGAAGGATATGTTTGCTAGAAAGTAATACAAGTTTGGAAAGAATTCTATGCCATTCATTTCAGTTGATACCCTAACCCTTGTTATCTTATCTTATATAATTCAGACGTTACTTCACAAAAGATGATTACGTCCTACGCGTCATGCATTCAGTCATGCATATTAACCAATGACTTAAATTCTGCCAAGTCACTGGTTTTCCTGGTAGCTCAGGCAACCCATTCCATGCTCTAATAGCACTAGGGAAGAAGGAGCATTTGTACAAATTTGTCCTAGCGTATGGGATGAGGAATGTGCCTTTATCTTTGTGTCTTTCAGAGTATTTTATTAAATTTTTTTTTTGTATTTGAAGATTATGGTTCAGTGTTCTATGTATAATTGCTACTTTACTTTTGAGTCTTCTGTCCTGAAGACTTTCTAAATTTAGTGATTTAATTAAAGGTGTTACTCTAGTCAAGTGTGAATATTCGTTTGTTATGAATCTCGCTGCTCTATTTTGTGTCTGTTCCAGTTTCTTAATGTTGGGGGGGGGGGGGGGGGTCCCAAACAGATAATGCATATTTTATTATTGGCTTAATCAAGGTTAAATAACATTTTAGTTTTATGTTCTTATTTGATTTATAGAAATTTCTTGTAATAAACCCTAATCCCTAATATGTAAGCGAAAGTTGATGCATTTTAGAAACTACGCTAATAGTTACGGTAAAAAAGTTGATACACTTTAGAAACTACGCTAATAGTTACGGTAAAAAAGTTGATACACTTTAGAAACTACGCTAATAGTAACAGTAAAAAAGTTGATGCACTTTAGAAACTACGCTAATAGTTACGGTAAAAAAGGAGATGCACTTTAGAAACTACGCTAATAGTTATGGTAAAAATGTTGAATCTTAGAAAATCTACTTCTTTAAGACATCGCTTTCATTAAGTGAAATTGCATCAATTATTTTGAATCAATCATAACTTTACACATTTCCGTAAGCTACTCTCTTGGTCTTTCGGCTTTTACGCGCCTGCTATCTTGCATATTGACAAAAGCCTCAGGGCTTTGGGGGTGGGGGGGTGGGGGTAGCACCGTTTAATCGCTGCCGTTGTTATCATTTTAGCAAGGCTTATTTGCTGTTAGTTTAGTAAAGTAAATTTTCTATGCTAAACAAAGTGAATAAATTAAGACTAATAGATGAGTGGAAGTAAGAGAAGGGACGTGTTAAAGTTTTTGACCAGACAGAAGGACAGAGTTGAGTTAAAAGCTGAGTATAGGCCTGAAGGGATTACAAACATATAGAAGTGGTCCTGGGTCGTACACAATTCAACATAGTTCCTTACCATCTTCCCCTTATCGGAACAATCATTACGAGCTCGTTCGGCTCTTATGTGTTAGATGCCCCTGCTTAGAAAGGGTGGCTGCCTGGTCGTGCGGTTTGCGCGCTGGACTGTCCTTCGGATTTATCGACGGTCGAGGGTTCAAACCCTGCCAGCTCCCATCCCCCGTCGTCCTGCGGGAGGTTTGGACTAGGAAGTTAACTGTCTTCAACTCTGAAGGAACATCCGAAACATGTAAAACATTTTACAAACAAAACATTAGAGACATATAATTATTAAAAGTAAGCTATTTTTCACCTGTTCCTGTATTTTCTGGTGGCAGTTTCACTTTCGCAGCTCCACTGAACCCACACGGACCAAAAGCCATTTACTGAAATAAACGTGTCGATATTAAGAGGAAATCTTTCAAAACATGGGAGTTTTCGTGTGTCGCCTTACATCAGGTGGTGCTACCTCGAACGCATCCTTAGGTAGTGTCCAATTAAAACGATTTATGAACCAATGTAACAAAGAAAAATGTTATTCAATTAAGGTATACCTAATTTACGTTGAAAGGAAAACGAATGTAATAAAAGGTAGCATGTATAGGTACACTCCATATATAAGACACAACCACGGCTGTTAAAGTCACATTATTATTATGTGAAAGTCACAAGTTTATGTCTATAAAAGACACATTATTATTATGTGAAAGTCACAAGTTTATGTCTATAAAAGACACATGATTATTATATGCGAATGTCAAATGATTATGTCTATAAAAGACACATGATTGTGGCTTTGAAAATCACATTGAAAAGCCACTCTCTCTTAACATTAAGCTAATTAGAAATGCTTTTATTTCAAATGTTCAGATTTATAATACAAGTAAATCGAAGGACAGTCAGTGACTCTATCTGGACAGTCAGTGACTCTATCTGGACAGTCAGTGACTCTATCTGGAGCGCTTACGTCTGAAACTAGTTCAGACACCTAATAGAGCCTAAACCTAAAACAATTCAGATATGAGCTTGTTCCATAATCTTTGACATACAATATTAAATATAAATTGGTATCGTATACAACTTAGTCTAGAATGTAGAAAAAAAATGTGTTACCTAGATTTCCTTTCATGTAGTCCTCTTCGACTTTCTGGTCGTAGTCATTGTCTGGAAATATCAAATAGAGAAACAAGTGAACACTTAAAGAGAGATGTGTCTT
This sequence comes from Biomphalaria sudanica, assembly GCA_036873155.1. Lineage (NCBI taxonomy): Eukaryota > Metazoa > Mollusca > Gastropoda > Planorbidae > Biomphalaria > Biomphalaria sudanica. Next base: position 628,168 of record JAZGLO010006091.1, read on the forward strand.
TATAAAAGGTAATGGATTTATACGAATGGGTAAGTTTAAAACAACAACAAAAAAAGAACCACAAAAACCTGCTGACCACAGTAAAAACAAACAAAAAGTAACGCACACTGTATACCCATATCATGAGGTACTGGCAAGTAAAGACCTTCCTGAACGAAACAGCACCGGGAGAAAAACAAAGAGGAAGACAGAGAGCGCGATGAGAACAGAGCATTAAAGAATGGCAAGGAAAATCATTGGATGATATTCAAGTCTAGGGGAAAGACAGAAATGGGCTGACACTTAGTCAAACAAAAGTAAAGACGGTTGGTCGTTGTGCTGGCTACAAGACACCCTCGTTAACCGTGGGCCACAGAAACAGATGCCCGATAGATCGCTTAGTCTAAAAGGGGAAATTTACTTTTTTTAAAGAGGGACATTGGAATTTATCAGTTCTCTTTATGATCCAAAACAAACAAAAAACAACAAGGTTACAAAGACAGTTTGCGTGGAAACACAAACTCAAAATCGGCCCCCGAAATGGTCCACCCAGGCAAGAAAAAAAGGCCGGTTTCATTATTTTCAGAAAAATATGGGTATTAAATTCTATCAGAAGTGGTCCACCTAAGCAGGTAAAAATGCAGGTTTCAATATTTTCACAAAGAGTATCAGAATTCTATCAAAGGCAAATGACAGAGAAGAATGGAGTAAGAAAGTTGACAGATCTTATGTGGTGCTCCAACGGACAAGCATAAATAAAATAAAAAAAATTATGGCTTTTATATAGCGCTACTTTCATGCGTATAATATGCTCAGAGCGCTTTGGTCCAATCTCAGTGGTGGACCAGTGTGTGGGGGGGTATCTCTCTAGGAGTTGGTTTTCCTATGTCTTAAGGCGCTCAGTAAACACAACTCTGCCCGAGTCGGGTGTCGAACCTCGAACCCCCTTCAAGCCAAGCCAACTTCAAGCGTACTTTGCCTCTTGACCACGCTTCCCACCATACCAAGAGATAGGTGAAAGTGAAGGTAACGTTAGATGTGAACCTGGACTAACTGATGTCTTATAATGAATATCTAATTGATCTAATTGTTTTGTACAAAGTCAATCTCTTATTCAAATCTCTTATTCAAAGCCAAAACCTATCTAAAGGTGGGGTAAATTCATAAAAAAATATTACCTTACTTAAGTGTTGCATGGCAATGCTATGTTATTGCAGTACACGCAATAATTGGAAAATCTACTTATACATTGTTGTTTTAAATTATGTTCTACTTTTATATGCATAGCTCCTCCTTCGTGGTCGAAGATGAGCTCATTTCTCATTTCTCATTTCTCATTTCTCATTTCTCATTTCTCATTTATCATTTCCTATGAACTCGAAGATGTAAAGTCCAATCCTTGCTTTAAAAAGTCGGCGGCATACGTGGTATGTGTGGGTTAGGTCAGTTGCAGTTTAGGCCTGCTTCTTCTCTCAGTTTTTTATTGGTTCGGCGCTCTTACGCCCCTGGCTACTCCTCTTTCTTCAAGTCTTGAGACACAGAGACTCACAGCTTCTTGCCATGAGGAGCGATCGAGAGCTAGTGCTTCCAAGCCGTGGATGTCGATATCGCATTTTTTGAAGGAGCTCTTCAGAATGTCTTTGTAGCGATTGTATTGGCTTCCACGGGAGCGCTTTCCTGCACACAACTCCCCGTACAGAAGTTTTTTGGGAAGGCGATTGTCTGGCATGCGGACAACATGTCCCGCCCATCGAAGTTGGGACCTTTTTACTGTCGCATATATACTGTGCATGTTGGACAGCTTTAAGACTTATGTGCCTGGTATGTGGTCGAACCAACGCACTTTATGGATACTCCTTAGACAGAGTAGATCAGGGGTTCTCAACCTGTGGTTGGCGAACCCTTTGGGGGTCGAATGACCATTTGACAGGAATCGCCTAAGACCATCGAAAAATTTGATTTTTCGTTAATTTTAATTTGCAGACCATTGAAATGTTTGCGTCATTTCTTACATGTTGTACTAAGCGTCACTAGTCACGTTCAAAATGCGTCTACTATGGTGCGTCTCTACATAACTACAAATGCAAACTAAGTGTGTAACAATATGCTGAGTCCTCTGATTGCTCTCCGTTGCCACACTTTTTCTTGAAGTCTGCCAAAAGCAGCACTGGCACGAGCAATACGGAAGTCTACCTAATGAACTACTTATATGCATATTAAATCGATTTTTTACTGTTTAAAAACAATTAAACAGTTACTTAACTTAGCGATACAATTGTTAAAAATATGGTAAATAGTTACCTTCGGCAGTAAAAAACCTCCCGTGTTTGTTACTATTAATAGTGAATACTTGTAAAAATAATGTATTTTTTATTAAAATACTGCTTGCATAGTTGATTATAAAAATTAAATTTTTCGCTTTCAGAAGAAAAAAAAAGAGAGCCGTTGCATTAGAATGGTCTAAAATATCATGATGTCCGATTTTCACTATCTTTTCTAAAGATAAAGCCTGTCAGATAAAGAGTAGCAGAAAACTTACCAACAGGTACGTTGCTGTCTTTTTTCTCTTCATCAATTAGTCCGTCGCAGTCATTATCTATCAGATCTCCTTCTACGACAGGAGCGTAGAACTCCTCACAAAAGGGCTGTGGCGTCATGCAAGTTTGAGAAAAAAAAAATTACACGATAAATGGCAATGAAACAAAATAAAGAAGAAAGAAAAAAAAGAGAGAAACAAAGCTTATATTAACTCTTTCTCTCCGTAATTATTTTCCGATCTTTCGAAGAATTCTTCATTTTGCTCATTACTATTTCACTCCCCTGTTATGGTTAAGCTTCAATAGCTTTGTTGTTTGTTATCAGAAAATGTTGTATTTGGTGTAGAATTAAATGGAAATGCATGCTCTTTTTATATAACACAAAGTAAAGTTTATAAAATTAAACATTAACTTATTTTAATGAGGTCAAAATCAACGATGGTATCGTCGATCAGGAGAGAAAAAGTTAAGTGTAATTGTATAAATTAGTTTGGATCAGTCATGTAATTTAATTTTGTAACAGATGCGGTTACCTATTATTTTCCTCAATTCTTTTTGTTTATCGCAATGGCATGTGTTTAGCTTCTTCGGTGCGCTATGATCCTATCACTAGCCCGGACCATTTGAACAAATTGGAGGGGTGAGAAAAATAAAAAGGGGGGGGGGGGGTATCTGGGGGATTGTTAAAGCGATCGCTTTGAAATACATTTTATAAAATTATAAAAGTTGTTTGGCTTGAATTCGAACTAGAGGGCTCAAGTATTTTAAATGTGTGTACACTAACTACTGTTTATTGTTGGCTTTTATTTCAGCGACGACCAAATTCTCTGCATTGACAGGCAAATAGAGAGGCACACTGAGAGAGACACAAAGAAAGAGACTAACCCAGAGAGACACATTGAGAAAGACACACCGAGCTAGTAACATCGAAGGAGACACACTAAGTTAGACACATTTTTCTTCTTCTTCTTGAAACTGTTAGGTAGAGTTGAGCCTTCGGCTCTTGGAACTCTAGGCCAGCAAAAGTGAACAAGAGCTCCCTCTCACCAGCCTGAATGAGAACACTGTTCTTTCTGACGGGTGGGTCAGACTCGCGGCAAGAGACCGTGTACACTAAGACCCCCACCATTTTCCTTTTCTATACCAGGCTCACTGTGCGGGACACGCCATTTTTTTACCGTCCCATTGAGGAACAGCGTCTGGATTGTGACAAGGTTGTGGGAGCTTTTAAGTTAGACAAATTAAAAGAGATTTCAAGAGAATACTATTTATAGAATGGAGGAGATTGAGTTATAGTTAGACAAAATGAGTCAAGTCGTAAGATGGTGTGAGGTAGAGCGATATGTATTCCTAGATAAAACAATATAAATCAATACGTAGCTTTGATACACACATTATTTTAAGAACCAAAATGAAACTAGAATGAAGTGACTCACAGAGTATCCTGGTCTCGCTACGATCCCAGCAGGCCTCATGTGCATCAATGCCTTATTCTCCACCTTGTGCCCAAACAAATAGGCCGCGTACCTAAAAGAGTTGATGCTGTACAACTGATGATCACCAAGTCCACTCTGAAACTGACCAATGTGAATCGATCCATAGCGTGTTGCTTTCCAACCATGTAATCTAAAAGAACAAGTTAAGATTAAGCAAAATCAAAATGGGGTATTGGTGCTTAAGAGCTTAGCTTCCTAAGCGGGCGTCTCAAAAATTCGCAGTAAATATTTTGAATAGGGAGATTTGTTAGTACGCCTTTAAGTCCACCTATCTGATATTAAAAGTAAAAAAAAAAGTAAACCTATCTGATATTAAAAGGTAAAAGTTTCAGACCCTCTGGTCTATATGTAAATGATGTTTAAGTCATCTGTTTCTGTGGCCCACTGTTAACGAGGGTGTCATGTGGTCAGCTTAACGACCTACGGCATTTTTACTTTTCCCCAACTAATGTCAAGAACCCATTAGAGCTGGGTGGACTCAGAGGCGCCCAAAATATCTAGAGGTTAAAAATCCCTGTCTTCTCCAGGATTCGAACCCGGGATATCGGCTCGGAAGCCAAGCGCTTTACCGCTTAGCCACTGCGCCTATTTTACTATCTAACATTAGTATTAAATAACTAGTAAGAAGTAAAGGCTGTTGGTCATTGTGCTAGCCACTGGACATTCTCTTTGTCTGTGGGTAAAGAAACAGATGACCTTTACATCATCTGCCCTATCAAGTGCAAGGTCTGAAAGGGGAACTTTCATTTTTATAGATATAAAAACAGATGCTTGAGGAACACTGAATTAATTTTGATTCACATATTCATGGGTTGTAAGCAAAAAAACAACAACAAAACACTGGATCGTGTGTAAGATCAAGAAAGATTTAGTTAATTTCTGTACCTAAAAGTGAATAGTTCAATTAGTACCTCATTCTGATAAAGCCATGTTTAAGCAAAGGCGAACGTCTTTGGTGAGCTTCCAGAAGAAAGCACTAGAAAGATCAATCCAGCCACCATTTTGCCCTCACAGACATAGAGGAAAGTAGCAGCTAGTAGGTAGCCTCTGAAAGAGACAGTTGGATACCTCTCACTAAGGCCGCACATTTGAAACCCAAAAGAATAGCACTTATTCAAGACATTGCGCAGAAGACGGAAAGAAAACTTAAATAGACCGCCGGCGGACAACGGCTTTGTCTGCACGAGAGGCGGGAAAATATGCAGGTCGAAACTGGGTCTGGATAGTCATGTGAAACACCGCACTTATTCTAAATCTTCGGAATCGAAGACATTGCCATTATTATTCTTATTTTATTGTATTTAGGTATTTTGTACGTCATTCTATAGTGTAAAGTGGATTTAATAAACATTATTGTTTGTCATGCAAGTGCCAACTATTATCAAGCATTTTTACAGATATAAATTATCGAATATGTGTCTAAAATAGCAGAGTGTCTTGCTCATTAAAATGCTTTACATAATTTATGCATAGTAAAAAGTCTAACTAATCAGGCAGTAATCGCCTACAACAAATTAGATACGATACTTGATCATCATGACGAGACATTACTGTCAAAACCAAAAAAAAAGTTCCCCTTTCAGACATTTTGGTCTATAGAGCAGATGTTGGTCATCTGTTTCTGTGGCCTACGATTAACAAGGGTGTCATGTGGCCAGCACAAAGACCAACCGCCTGTACTCTTTCCCAGTTAATGTCAGGTACCCATTAGAACTGGGTGGACTCTGAGGCGCCCGAAGTTGGAAATTAAAAATATAAGTCTTCACAAGGATTCGAGCCCCGGACCCCGGTTCGAAAGCAAAGCGCTTGCTTATCAGCTAAGCCATCACAATCTTATTGTCGAAAGTAATAACACGGATTTCTGGCCTACATCCTCAATGTTTATCAAGCTTTAAAATATCGATAAATGTCTATGGCCAGCAATGCAAAAAAAAACAAACAAAAAAAAACAACAACATTGGACCAATAGTGGCAACCAACGAGTTTCGTGAGAAAACACTAACTTTTCTTTATTAACTTTGTAAGAAGAAAAAAAATTACAAACGTCTTTATTTGAAATACATAATCAATACTATAACTAATTAGGAATTAATAAAGTTATTTGAATGACCACATTTAAAGTTGAAGAAATTAATAAGAGAAATCAATTTTACCGTTCGACGTTTACCGTATCCATTAGAATAAACACAGCTTGTCCTTGTTTATAGACTAGCAGGACATACTCAGCAATCTCTTCTGTATCAGTTCTGTAAAGACACAACAAAGACATAACGTAGTAAATACGTGAGTAAAGCTCCCCTTTCAGACCGTGTGATCTATAGGACAGATTATCTAAATGTCATCTGTTTCTGTGGCCCACGGTGGACGAGGGTGTCATGTGGCCAGCAAAACGACCAATCACCTTCACTTTTTCCTCATCTAATGTCAGGTACCTCATAGAGTTGGGTGGACTCTGCCCTAAAGATCCCGAAAATAGAAATGACAATCTTCAACAGGTTTCGAACTGTGGACCTCCCCCCCCCCCGATTCGAAAGCCAAGTGATTTACCACTCAGCCATTTCGCTCATTGGATCTAAAGTATGTCTAAATTATAATTTCCTTTTAGACATCTGTTGGTATTTGTCTAGTTATGCTAGGCTTAAACTTACGAAGAATAGTGCCCGGTAGGCGAACTTCAAAGAGTTATCATAAAATGTAAATCTAGAAATATAGATGAACACTAAACAGATGTAAAGGTATATACACCGGCTACGGCCTAGTTAAGTACCCCATAGCGAGTGTTAACGACAAACACAAAGATCAATAGCACATTTCTTATCCCATATGCTAGGACAAATTTGTACAAAAAATGTAACGAAATTTACGTGTGTTTCTATGGTGACGGTGGTTGTGAATGATGCAAGATAAACGGCAGTGTTGTTATCGGTCTTAGATAGGGGGGACCACTCTACATTGCTAGACTGAAAAAAAAAACGTGTCATTGTATTGAGTTGGATTTAGTTCAGAACTTCAGAATACCATTATATATTATTTCTAAAGTCTGCTACATTGATTTCATTTCATCTCAATTTAAATTTGTCTATATTTTTCACAAAAGAAGATATTCAAGTTATTTTTAAAAGTTGAGATATTATACGCCTACTGCGGTTTAGCTGTCTACCAGCAGTATGGTACTACAAGTCAACGACCAGCGTCAACGCAAAGTGCTATGATAATTGATATTTGGTATTGTGGGTTTTTGGCACATTGGCACAATTTTGGCCATGTCGTGCCCATAAATTCTCAAGAGTTACATCCCTTTCATAGCTCAAGATCTAAATGTTATCCAGCTAAGTTATTAAAGATAAGGTCCAGTCATAGCGCTAATGGTAAACAAAAGTAACAGCGTATATAAAATAATCAAAATTCTGTTGTAAATATATATTTACAATTTCTCAAATGAAATTTTCGTAGTCAACCCCACATATGAGAGCATGGAATCGGTTGCCTGAATCAGCCTAGAAAAATAACGACTTATCAGAGTTAAATTGCTCGGTTAATATACATCACTAATCATCTTCTTTGGAGTGACGTCTGTAACTTATATGATAAGAGGAATTCCCCTTCAACCACACTATTGGACGTTTGATAGCAACAGAAAAAAAGCAGTAGAGATTTAAAAAAAAAACACTCGCCATAATGTGATCATAACAACAAATGAAAAAAATATAAACTTTATTAAAGGAAGACAAAGTACCCTGATTAACCGGATGCTCGCCTGTGTTGATTGATTAAGTTTGCACTAATTAAAGTTCAAAATCTCATTTCACTTACTGCCAGTAATAATTATCCATCAATAATCCACTTGGTATAATGTAACTTAAGCTGGTTAATACGTCATCGCTTCTTACGCGGCATGTTGACTTGAAGTACACGACCACCAGAATCGGTTTCTTCTTCTCTTTAGACTTGATCACGTGAGGACCATCCAGACTCTCAAGCTGTTGGTCACGAAAGTAGAAAAAAACATGATTTCTTGGAGGGCTTGGAGGGATTTCTTGGAGGGATTTCTTGGTGGGCTTGGATGGATTTCTTGGTGGACTTGGAGTGATTTCTTGGTGGACTTGGATGGAATTCTTGGAGGACTTGGAGGGATTTCTTGGAGGACTTGGATCTAATTACCTATGCCGGTGGTGTGGGCATGTTTTGACGACGCAGACATGTAGATAGAGTTGTATGTTAGGGAATTTTGAAAGAATAGGTTTCTGAAGTAGCAAATACATTTTCACCCAAAGCTGCACACATTTATGCATGTCTCATTTTTGTTCAATGGTGAAACTCTGAGCACACGTTTTTATCAACTTAATAACATAAGCAATGAGAGATTGAAAGGCACTGAGGCAGGTAGGTCGGTATGGAGGTCAGTAGAGAAGTAGGAAAAAAAAGAAGAGAGGCAGGTAAGTATGTAGGTATGTAGGGTGTAGGTAAGTACTTAGGTAGGAGTAGGTAGGTAGGTAGGAAGGTAGGTAGGTAGGTAGGTAAGTAGGGGGTAGGTAGGTAAGTAGGTAGGTAGGGAGTATGTAGATAGGTAAGTAGGGAGGTAGGGTGTAGGAAGGTAAGTAGGGGGTAGGTAGGTAGGTAGGTAGGTAGGGGGTATGTAGATAGGTAAGTAGGGAGGTAGTGGGTAGGAAGGTAAGTAGGGGGTAGGTAGGTAGGTAGGTAGGTAGGTAAGTAGGTAGGTAGGAGGTATGTAGGTAGGTAAGCAGGGAGGTAGGGGGTAGGTAGGTAAGTAGGGGGTAGGTAGGTAAGTAGGTAGGTAGGAAGTATGTAGGTAGGTAGATAAGTAGGAAGGTAGGTAGATAAGTAGGTAGGTAGGGGGTAGGTAGGTAGGTAAGTAGGGAGGTAGGGGGTAGGTAGGTAGGTAAGTATATAAGAATGTATGTAGGTAGATAGGAAGTTAGGTATCTAAGTATGTTAGTAGGTAAGTAAGAAGTTGGTTAGGTAGGAAGGGAAGTAGTCAGCTAGGTAGATAGGTTTGTTGGTGGATAAATCGACAAACAACAGACAGAAAAACAAACTAGCAGACAGAGGACAAACACAGACAGACACATACAGTCAGATAGATAGATAGATAGATAGATAGATAGATAGATAGATAGATAGATAGATAGATAGATAGATAGATAGATTGATAGATTGATAGATTGATAGATAGATAGAAATAGGGGAAGAAAAAGAAAAGCAGTTTGAACAGTATAAATCCTGGTCACTCCCTGCTACAGTATGGATCTCGACCTAATAAATGAGATATGTATTCATTTGATGATTAAAGCCAAGCGCAACAGTGGAAGCAAGTTATATTTTAGATCTTACAGAATGACAGGAAGAAAGGACAGGGAAAGAGAGAGAAAGAGAGAAAAGCAAAGAATGTGGGGGGGGAGAGTGACAGGGAGAAAGAGAGAGAGAGACCGAGGGAGAGAGAAAAAGAAAGGGTGAGAAAGAAAGAGACAAAGAGAAAGAGAGAAGAGAGCACGATTCTATTCTACAATTACATTTTTGAATGTCTCCCCAGACGCCATGTTTATATCTGTATTCATAGTGCTTCCACTGACAGAGAACGAGGTTAGATACTCAAAGGCAATGACTAGAAAGTAGCCTGGAAATCCCTCGGGTTTAGCAGCAATGTAGCTCGTCAGAAACTCTGAACTAGTGGGAGGCATGTCTGCAATTCAAACCAAAATCAGTTAACTAGCCGGATATGACCCGCAGACTGGGGCGTTAGTTTGGGTATTATTAATCTAGTATTTAGATATATGTCAAACTTGGCTATTTTTTTTTTTCTTTTGCTACGAAAATAAAAATACATTGCGAAAATGGATTTACCCGTTATTCGTATATTTTCATATCAAATAGAAAGTACCGGTACTGTGAAAACGGGTTTACCCGATTTGTTAAAAAGTTTTGTTCTCTAAAAGATAGACCTAAATTAGGCTTTTTTTTTATTTTGCCCCCCCCCCCCGTCCCTTTTTGTGGTAATGAAATCAAACATTCACTGCATACACCAAGATCTAAAGAATATTTATGCCAAGTATTATCAAATTTGGTCAAATGTTTTGATTTTTATTTGGGACATACAATACATACATACATACATACAAAAACATATACATACATACATAAACATATACATACATACTATTGTAAACCTGCCGGTGACACAGATGGGGGTAGTGCTGTGTGTTTTTAGCCTATCCATTTGCCACAGTACAGCGCAGGACGAGCGGTCAACCAGTGACAGTACGCGCCATTTCGGCAAGGAGCAGTGTCGTAAAAATTACGCACGCAAGTCACGGCGAAAGTGATCAACCTGAGTGGTCAAGAAGGTTCGAGGCCAGTAGAGACACTATATAAGAGCGAGTGTGTTAGAGTCACTTCACTTCACGTTACCTCGCAATGTGACCAGAACGAGGCGAGAACCAGCACGGTGTGTGAAGTCAGTGCGGAGCAGAGACTATGTTTTTGTAAAGACAGTGTTTGTAATGTATTTGAAATTAAACTGTTACTGATACTTTGGAGCCCTGATGAGTTGTGAGGTTCTTTAAGTTCGTTGTGTCGTGTGGTGCAGTTTGAAGAGAGCCTGGATAGTAGGAGAGACGTAACAATACATACATGCATACATACATACACACATACATACATGCATACATAAATGCATACTTTCATACCAACATGCATACATATACCTTACTTTCTGCTTTATATATTAGAACTAGAAGATAGCGCCAACAGCTAAGTAAGCTGGCTAGATGAGGAAGACTATATTACTTATATCTATATGTAAATTACAATCTATTGCTCGCTGTGATGATCCCTGCTTGTTGTACTTACCAACTGACAGTTCCTGTTTACAACTGGAAGTTCCTGCTATGTAACACGAACCGCAAACAACTGCTATAGGATTATCAGCTTTAACATTCGAGCCTGTTTAAAAGAAGCACAAACCCAGTACATTGGCGTAGCTAGTGTGGGGGGGGGGGATCGGGGTCCGAATTTGAAAATTCCCCCTGGCCCCCACTTGAGGGGGTCTTCAAATGAGTGTCCAAAATTTATTTAGTAGACTAACTAGATTTCTATTAACTCAAAATATGTGTGAAACACTATTTGAAAAGGAAGTTTCCCTCTGACTAAACTGATCCCTATGAAACCAAAGTTTTACCTGCCAAACCAAAGTTTTACCTGTGAAAGCTCCGCTCTCTTTGGCCCCATGACATAATTGTATACTTAGTGCTTGAAAACTGGTGGAAAAAAATAGACCAAAAAAAATACAATTTTTTTAGTAATACCGTTAAATTTTGTTTTATTGGTCTCTTTTAAATGCTTCTGCAGTTGGATTAGACTTAAAGATTATTGCATACTAGACCGAACCTATGACTATAGATACTCTCTCTCCCCCATTGGTCCACCAATGAGATAGGACCACAGCGCTCGAAGTATTCTATAGGCATGAAAGTAACAATATATAAAAGCGATAATTCTATTTTAAGACTAAGGGAGGCAATCATAGTATTTACCTTTCCACGTAGATGGATTTCGTTACGTTGCTGCTAAACTCAATGTTTTTAAAATGGACGTAGTATTTGTTGCTTACGTAACCTAGCAACACCGTGACCTTCTGACCTTTGGCACCGTTAATAATTTGCAACGAAGCTCTGTAACTGTTGAAAGACCAAGAGATATGGATTTAGATAAGGTAAACAAAAATGGACTGTGCAAGTCACTTCCGCTGTGTGTCGAATGCAACCAAACCAAATGGAGGTAACGCTTAACGAGATGTAGAATTCA